>WNWK01035468.1:0-19750 GCA_009830355.1 Cherax destructor | reverse complement strand
TTTTAAATTGAGTTCTTTAGGGACAGAAAGGGTTTCAGCAATCACGTTATTTTCCATTTATATAATTTAAAGAAATGAATAGGTTAAATTTTTTTAAAAACCATCTTAAGATGCGGGCATTCTTAATTTCAAGGAGTTAATGAATGCTAATGGGTTATGGTCAGAATAAACCATTATGGCATGAGGGAAGATCCTACATACACGTCAAAGTGTTCAAGAGACACCACCAATGATAATTCCTCCTTTTCTATAGTTGAATAATTTAGTTCATGTTTCTTTAACTTAAAAAGTAAGACAAGGGATGTAATACATGAGAGGGTGGCGCTTGTTGCAATAATACGGTACCTAACGCGTAAATACTCGCGTCAATCTGAAGATGAAAGGGCTGGGAGAACTCAGAGCTGCGCAACACGGGAGAGGCTGAGAGTTGTCTTTTTAACTGATTGAAAGCTATTTCACACTTGGGGGTCCAGGTGAATTTTGTGTTAAGACTTGTGGCTTCGGTTAAAGGAAAAGCTATTTGTGCAAAGTTGGGGAAAAAACGGCAATACTAGCCGGCTATTCCTAAGAATGTTTGCACTGCTTTACGGTCTTGTGGTAAAAGGAATCCCATAAGGGACTTTGGCGTCTAGAGGAGTTACCTCGCCCTGACCCATCCGGAAACACAAATATTTTGGCTTGTCCAAATTAGCACTTGGTCAAGTTGAATGTGAAATTGTACTGGACCAAAAGTTGGAATAAGGCTCGGAGCTGCCTCATGTGTTGATCCCAACAATCACTAAAAATAACTAGATCATCCAGATATGCTTCTACTCTTTTAAACCATCACCTGAAGTTCACACTTGTAGTTACCTTAAACCATTACTTGAACTTTACACTTATAGTTTACACTTGCAGTTCACCTTAAACCATCACTTGTAGTTCACACTTGTGGTTCGCACTTGTAGTTTACCATCATTTAAAGTTCACACTTAAGGTACACCTTTGGTTAACCTTTCATTTTCACTTGTTATGCACCTTAGACCTGCACCTTTGACCTGCAGTTGTCATTTACATTCCATGTGTTGCCACCTTTCCATCTTAAGCAACAACTAACGAGGCCGCATTACAGGTCGTTCCTCAGACTGTCTTACAAGAAAACCTGTTATTTAAATGGATTATATAAAGTGAATCTGACTTAGTTTCTTCACCTGACTGAGTTATTCCACCTGATTTAGTTCCTGCACCTGAACTGTCCTTGTATGTTGCTCACTAGTCACTAGTACTCTCCACGTCGGTGCTAGTAGGGAGAGAAGCACTGGTCACTAGTACCCTCCATGTTGGTGCTAGTAGGGAGAGAAGCACTGGTCACTAGTACCCTCCATGTTGGTGCTAGTAGGGAGAGAAGCACTGGTCACTAGTACCCTCCATGTTGGTGCTAGTAGGGAGAGAAGCACTGGTCACTAGTACCCTCCATGTTGGTGCTAGTAGGGAGAGAAGCACTGGTCACTAGTACCCTCCATGTTGGTGCTAGTAGGGAGATAAGCACTGGTCACTAGTACCCTCCATGTTGGTGCTAGTAGGGAGAGAAGCACTGGTCACTAGTACCCTCCATGTTGGTGCTAGTAGGAAGAGAAGCACTGGTCACTAGTACCCTCCATGTTGGTGCTAGTAGGAAGAGAAGCACTGGTCACTAGTACCCTCCATGTTGGTGCTAGTAGGGAGATAAGCACTGGTCACTAGTACCCTCCACGCTGGTGCTAGTAGGAAGAGAAGCACTGGTCACTAGTACCCTCCATGTTGGTGCTAGTAGGGAGAGAAGCACTGGTCACTAGTACCCTCCATGTTGGTGCTAGTAGGGAGAGAAGCACTGGTCACTAGTACCCTCCATGTTGGTGCTAGTAGGGAGATAAGCACTGGTCACTAGTACCCTCCATGTTGGTGCTAGTAGGGAGATAAGCACTGGTCACTAGTACCCTCCATGTTGGTGCTAGTAGGGAGAGAAGCACTGGTCACTAGTACCCTCCATGTTGGTGCTAGTAGGGAGATAAGCACTGGTCACTAGTACCCTCCATGTTGGTGCTAGTAGGGAGAGAAGCACTGGTCACTAGTACCCTCCATGTTGGTGCTAGTAGGGAGAGAAGCACTGGTCACTAGTACCCTCCATGTTGGTGCTAGAAGGAAGAGAAGCACTGGTCACTAGTACCCTCCATGTTGGTGCTAGTAGGGAGATAAGCACTGGTCACTAGTACCCTCCACGCTGGTGCTAGTAGGAAGAGAAGCACTGGTCACTAGTACCCTCCATGTTGGTGCTAGTAGGGAGAGAAGCACTGGTCACTAGTACCCTCCATGTTGGTGCTAGTAGGGAGAGAAGCACTGGTCACTAGTACCCTCCACGTTGGTGCTAGTAGGGAGAGAAGCACTGGTCACTAGTACCCTCCACGGTGGTGCTAGTAGGGAGAGAAGCACTGGTCACTAGTACCCTCCATGTTGGTGCTAGTAGGAGAGAAGCACTGGTCACTAGTACCCTCCACGTCGGTGCTAGTAGGGAGAGAAGCACTGGTCACTAGTACCCTCCACGTCGGTGCTAGTAGGGAGAGAAGCACTGGTCACTAGTACCCTCCACGTCGGTGCTAGTAGGGAGAGACGCACTGGTAACTAGTACCCTCCACGTTGGTGCTAGTAGGGAGGGAAGCACTGGTCACTAGTACCCTCCACGTTGGTGTCAGCAGTGTGAGAAGCACTAGTCACTAGTACCGTCTATGTTGGTGCTAGCAGGGAGGGAAGTACTGGTAATTAGTACCCTCCATTTTGGTGCTAGTAGGGAGGGAAGTAATAGTCACTAGTACCTTCCACGTTAGTACCAGCAGGGAGAGAAGTACTGGTCACTAGTACCGTACTAGTGACCAGAAGCCAGGCCTGTAATAAAAATCATTACTTTGCCAACACTACCATTGAGCTATATAGTAAAACTCCATCTCTAATCATTACGACTCTGTGGTGCAGCGGTCAGCACGGCTGCCTTTAAAGCAGCAGACTCGGGTTCGACTCCCGGCGGAGTCTTTGGATTTTTCTTTTTTTATAGTGACTTAATTTTAGAGTCTGAAGTGAAACCTTTAACACTCTCCTGATAGATTATTATTATTTTATTGGTAAGAGTTACAGTGCCTGGGAAATCACAGACATTTATCCTTCACCAGCATGAGGGACGCCCTTCACCAGCATGAGGGACGCCCTTCACCAGCATGAGGGACGCCCTTCACCAGCATGAGGGACGCCCTTCACCAGCATGAGGGACGCCCTTCACCAGCATGAGGGACGCCCTTCACCAGCATGAGGGACGCCCTTCACCAGCATGAGGGACGCCCTTCACCAGCATGAGGGACGCCCTTCACCAGCATGAGGGACGCCCTTCACCAGCATGAGGGACGCCCTTCACCAGCATGAGGGACGCCCTTCACCAGCATGAGGGACGCCCTTCACCAGCATGAGGGATGCTCTATTGAAGGAAAAATTATATTATGAGTATCTTGTAATATACTTGTGTTCATTATTGGTGTTTATGTTTGTTTACTGTTAGAACTCAGTTGTTTGTTTACTGTTAGAACTCAGTTGTTTGTTTACTGTTAGAACTCAGTTGTTTGGTGTTTGTCTTTGAATGTTTGCAACTACACACTGTGTTGTGTACACCGTTTTTGATTAGAGGCTTTTATTGATGGGCTAGTGAGCTGTACACCATGGTAGTTGTTCTAGTGAGTTGTACACCATTGTACTTGTTCTAGTGAGCTGTACACTATGGTAGTTGTTCTAGTGAGCTGTACACCATGGTACTTGTTCTAGTGAGTTGTACACCATGGCACTTATTCTAGTGAGTTGTACACCATGATAATTGTTCTAGTGAGTTGTACACCATGGTAGTTGTTCTAGTGAGTTGTAAACCATTGTACTTGTTCTAGTGAGTTGTACACCATGGCACTTATTCTAGTGAGTTGTACACCATGATAATTGTTCTAGTGAGTTGTACACCATGGTAGTTGTTCTAGTGAGTTGTACACCATTGTACTTGTTCTAGTGAGTTGTACACCATTGTACTTGTTCTAATGAGTTGTACACCATGGTACTTGTTCTAGTGAGTTGTACACCATGGTACTTGTTCTAGTGAGTTGTACACCATGGCACTTATTCTAGTGAGTTGTACACCATGATAATTGTTCTAGTGAGTTGTACACCATGGTACTTGTTCTAGTGAGTTGTACACCATGGTACTTGTTCTAGTGAGTTGTACACCATGGTACTTGTTCTAGTGAGTTGTACACCATGGCACTTATTCTAGTGAGTTGTACACCATGATAATTGTTCTAGTGAGTTGTACACCATGGTAGTTGTTCTAGTGAGTTGTAAACCATTGTACTTGTTCTAGTGAGTTGTACACCATGGTACTTGTTCTAGTGAGTTGTACACCATGGTACTTGTTCTAGTGAGTTGTACACCATGGTACTTGTTCTAGTGAGTTTTACACCATGGTACTTGTCTAGTGAGTTGTTCATCATGGTACTTGTTCTAGTGAGTTGTACACCATGGTACTTGTTCTAGTTAGTTGTACACCATTGTACTTGTTCTAGTGAGTTGTACACCATTGTACTTGTTCTAGTGAGTTGTACACCATGGTACTTGTGCTAGTGAGTTGTACACCATGGTACTTGTGCTAGTGAGTTGTACACCATGGTACTTGTGATAGTGAGTTGTACACCACAGCACTTGTGCTAGTGAGTTGTACACCATGGCACTTGTGCTAGTCTGAGGTATTTTAGCTTGAAGACACTGTTAGCGACTTGATAGACTTATGTTCAGCTATTGTTTCAATTATGTTCTATATTATTATGTGATTACTTATTCTCATACAGACTGTAAACATATTTGTGCAAAATATCTTTATTCAGACGCATATTATACTTCCTATTTTACCAAGTTATTAAACCAGTGAATAGAAGTGAAATTATTGGTTTATAACTCTCAGGTGTTTGTCTACAACAAGCACTGCTTTGAGGAATTAGACTTATGTTCACATGTGTCTGATTGCTCATCTTGTGGGTATTGTATACAATTTATGTACAAGCACAGCTGTGGAAGCAGAGACAAACAAGTCTCATCTACATGAACTTCTAAGCGTTTTGTGTTTTCGTTTCAATTTAATTATTTGTCATTAACTTGGGCAATAATATCAAATTAAAAAAATAGAGAGATATCAATGCATTCATACATAATAATCTGAAATCCATGAAAATAATTCATATATTAAATATAAAACACTTTCAGTTATTAGTATGCATGATATTTTGTATTAATTATATTTCTTAATTATATTTAACAATATTTTAATTACGACTTTGTTAGTTTAACAAAGTAAATTTAGTTTTATTTGCTTATTATATTATTTGTATTTCACATAAGTTTTATAAGGATTAATTACATATAATTGTAAGTCTACATTCTATTATTTATTTTTTTGTGTTGGTTCATAATCAGTGTTACAAGTCACAGTAGTTGTTGTACTTACAACTTCCTCCTGGAGCTACTTACAACTTCTTCCTGGAGCTACTTACAACTTCCTCCTGGAGCTACTTACAACTTCCTCCTAGATCTACTGACAACTTCCTCCTGGAGCTACTTACAACTTTCTCCTGGAGCTACTTACAACTTCCTCCTGGAGCTACTTACAACTTCCTCCTGGAGCCACTTACAACTTCCTCCAGGAGCTACTTACAACTTCCTCCTGGAGCTACTTACAACTTCCTCCTGGAGCTACTTACAACTTCCTCCTGGAGCTACTTACAACTTCCTCTTGGAGCTACTGACAACTTCCTCCTGGAGCTACTTACAACTTCCTCCTGGAGCTACTTACAACTTCCTCCTAGAGCTACTGACAACTTCCTCCTGGAGCTACTTACAACTTCCTCCAGGAGCTACTTACAACTTCCTCCTGGAGCTACTTACAACTTCCTCCTGGAGCTACTTACAACTTCCTCCTGGAGCTACTTACAACTTCCTCCTGGAGCTACTTACAACTTCCTCCTGGAGCTACTTACAACTTCCTCTTGGAGCTACTGACAACTTCCTCCTGGAGCTACTTACAACTTCCTCCTGGAGCTACTTACAACTTCCTCCTAGAGCTACTGACAACTTCCTCCTGGAGCTACTTACAACTTCCTCCAGGAGCTACTTACAACTTCTTCCTGGAGCTACTGACAACTTCCTCCTGGAGCTACTTACAACTTCTTCCTGGATCTACTTACAACTTCCCCTGGAGCTACTTACAACTTCCTCCTGGAGCTACTGACAACTTCCTCCTGGAGCTACTGACAACTTCCTCCTGGAGCTACTGACAACTTCCTCCTGGAGCTACTTACAACTTCCTCCTGGAGCCACTTACAACTTCCTCCTGGAGCTACTTACAACTTCCTCCTGGAGCTACTTACAACTTCCTCCTGGAGCTACTTACAACTTCCTCCTGGAGCTACTGACAACTTCCTCCTTGAGCTACTTACAACTTCCTTCTGGAGCTAATTACAACTTCCTCCTGGAGCTACTGACAACTTCCTCCTGGAGCTACTTACAACTTCCTCCTGGAGCTACTGACAACTTCCTACTGGAGCTACTTACAACTTCCTCCTGGAGCTACTTACAACTTCCTCATGGAGCTACTTACAACTTCCTCCTGGAGCTACTTACAACTTCCTCCTTAAGCTACTTACAACTTCCTCCTGGAGCTACTTACAACTTCCTCCTGGAGCTACTTACAACTTCCTCCTGGAGCTACTTACAACTTCCTCTTGGAGCTACTGACAACTTCCTCCTGAAGCTACTTACAACTTCCTCCAGGAGCTACTTACAACTTCCTCATGGAGCTACTTACAACTTCCTCCTGGAGCTACTTACAACTTCCTCCTGGAGCTACTTACAACTTCCATGATTCAACTGTCTGTGGTGATCCATGACTCAACCGTCTGTGGTGATCCATGACTCAACCGTCTGTGGTGATCCATGACTCAACTGTCTGTGGTGATCCATGACTCAACCGTCTGTGGTGATCCATGACTCAACTGTCTGTGGTGATCCATGACTCAACTGTCTGTGGTGATCCATGACTCAACTGTCTGTGGTGATCCATGACTCAACTGTCTGTGGTGATCCATGACTCAACTGTCTGTGGTGATCCATGACTCAACCGTCTGTGGTGATCCATGACTCAACTGTCTGTTGCGTCATGGATCACCGTGTGTACCGTCGCAGTGCTGGATCTCACAGTGTGACTGTGTACCATCCCAGTGCTGGATCTCACAGTGTGACTGTGTACCATCCCAGTGCTGGATCTCACAGTGTGACTGTGTACCATCCCAGTGCTGGATCTCACAGTGTGACTGTGTACCATCCCAGTGCTGGATCTCACAGTGTGACTGTGTACCATCCCAGTGCTGGATCTCACAGTGTGACTGTGTACCATCCCAGTGCTGGATCTCACAGTGTGACTGTGTACCATCCCAGTGCTGGATCTCACAGTGTGACTGTGTACCATCCCAGTGCTGGATCTCACAGTGTGACTGTGTACCATCCCAGTGCTGGATCTCACAGTGTGACTGTGTACCATCCCAGTGCTGGATCTCACAGTGTGACTGTGTACCATCCCAGTGCTGGATCTCACAGTGTGGCTGTGTACCGTCCCCGTGCTGGATCTCACAGTGTGGCTGTGTACCGTCCCCGTGCTGGATCTCACAGTGTGGCTGTGTACCATCCCAGTGCTGGATCTCAGTGTGACTGTGTACCATCCCAGTGCTGGATCTCAGTGGGACTGTGTACCATCCCAGTGCTGGATCTCACAGTGTGACTGTGTACCATCCCAGTGCTGGATCTCACAGTGTGGCTGTGTACCGTCCCCGTGCTGGATCTCACAGTGTGGCTGTGTACCATCCCAGTGCTGGATCTCAGTGTGACTGTGTACCATCCCAGTGCTGGATCTCAGTGGGACTGTGTACCATCCCAGTGCTGGATCTCACAGTGTGGCTGTGTACCATCCCAGTGCTGGATCTCACAGTGTGGCTGTGTACCATCCCAGTGCTGGATCTCACAGTGTGGCTGTGTACGGTCCCAGTGCTGGATCTCACAGTGTGGCTGTGTACCATCCCAGTGCTGGATCTTACAGTGTGACTGTGTACCGTCCCAGTGCTGGATCTCACAGTGTGGCTGTGTACCATCCCAGTGCTGGATCTCAGTGTGACTGTGTACCATCCCAGTGTTGGATCTCAGTGTGACTGTGTACCATCCCAGTGCTGGATCTCAGTGTGACTGTGTACCGTCCCAGTGCTGGATCTCACAGTGTGGCTGTGTACCATCCCAGTGCTGGATCTCACAGTGTGACTGAGTACCGTCCCAGTGCTGGATCTCACAGTGTGACTGTGTACCGTCCCAGTGCTGGATCTCACAGTGTGGCTGTGTACCATCCCAGTGCTGGATCTCACAGTGTGACTGTGTACCGTCCCAGTGCTGGATCTCACAGTGTGACTGTGTACCGTCCCAGTGCTGGATCTCACAGTGTGGCTGTGTACCATCCCAGTGCTGGATCTCACAGTGTGACTGTGTACCATCCCAGTGCTGGACCTCACAGTGTAGCTGTGTACCATCCCAGTGCTGGATCTCACAGTGTGACTGTGTACCATCCCAGTGCTGGATCTCACAGTGTGACTGTGTACCATCCCAGTGCTGGATCTCACAGTGTGACTGTGTACCATCCCAGTGCTGGATCTCACAGTGTGGCTGTGTACCATCCCAGTGCTGGATCTCACAGTGTGACTGTGTACCGTCCCAGTGCTGGATCTCACAGTGTGGCTGTGTACCGTCCCAGTGCTGGATCTCACAGTGTGGCTGTGTACCATCCCAGTGCTGGATCTCACAGTGTGACTGTGTACCATCCCAGTGCTGGATCTCACAGTGTGACTGTGTACCGCCCTAACCCATTCTTACTTGTTCGTATATTTGTGTAAAGGTTAATTACTTATTTGTAATTACTAACTGATAGTAATTATTTGTGTTATCAAAACTATTGTTAAACTTTACAATAGTTGTACTCACAACTTTCTACTGGAGTTCATAACATTACTTAAATACTCAGTAAAGCTTCTTCCATAACTTAAGACTGGAGTCTGTACGATTATAATTTCTTTTATAATGAATCAATGCAACTTTTAATCAAGTTTTACCAACTGAAAAATAATCTAATTATCAGTTATGAAGTAAAGGAAGATTTTAATATAATTAATGTGAATCTCACTATGGTTAGTTAGACGGCAATCCACCTAGACATTATCACCATATTGTCCCAGACAATACATGGTACAGTATATGCTAACTTGTGTACATCACAGATCACAACACAAGATCAAGAGGAAAGGAGTGGAAGAGGAGGCAGAGATCAGGTCAAGTCACGAATGTTCTGAAGATTAATACATTTGACATTGTATTTAGAAAGACAGGAATCTACAGAAACAATTCCAGGACTAAGAGTTATACTAGGAAAGTTGTAAATGGGAGTTGATTCAACTAGACGACGTCTTTGAAGGCTAGAAGAAGCGTAGATAGTTTAAGCATAGGACCAGTTAATGGGACGACTATGATTTCTGACATAACCGAATAAAGTATTGTTGGGGTCGGCAATGCGAACACATCTTTCATTGTTTTAATTTCCCTTAGAAAGGATTGTGACAGTTTCGCTAAAGTATTGGAGATAACAAGAGACTC
Organism: Cherax destructor; assembly: GCA_009830355.1. Taxonomy (NCBI): domain Eukaryota; kingdom Metazoa; phylum Arthropoda; class Malacostraca; order Decapoda; family Parastacidae; genus Cherax; species Cherax destructor. The sequence continues at coordinate 9,982 of WNWK01035468.1, read as the reverse complement.
AGAAACATCAGTGGCATAAGGCGTAAGAGTATGTACTAGATTATTGCGAAGTGCATTAGTTTGACGAAAAGCAAGATTTTTATCTAGAGGACGGAGGGTGTTCTTAAGATTTTGTAGATTGGAAATAGGGATCGGAAAGAACAGGAGATTTTACGGGAGATCTGAATTTAGGGGAGAAGAAAGTTCGCTGAACATGAGAGTTGCAGCTTATTAAATAGGGACTATAGCTAAGGCGAGAGAAGGAGCTGGGAAGACTGGAAATCTCAGAGTCGAGGCATTGTGAGTCACAGATGCGGAGGGCATCACGGAAAAGAAACAAAGAGTTAGATTCTCATTCATCTTTGAGCATAAGAGAAGACGTAAGATTGGTAAGAATGCCAAGAAAAGGGTGGACGAGATTAGAGTCATGTGACCACAGAGCAAAGACATCATTTACACAGTGTGAAGGACATACTCCAATGGAAGGAAGTGGAACAGTTTAGAAATTTTCATATAATGATTAGCAAGGATATGGGATGGATGGGAGCCCATAGTAATACAATAGGTTCGAAAATAAAATTTACCTTGAAAACACAAAAAAGAGTTAGTCCACACAAAGTAGAATAAGATGTAGACATCAGTGGGTATAGTGAGATGAAGTAGCCTTGTATTAGCCTGAACTCTCTGAAAACTGAGTACATTGGTGTTACTCTTGCTACTGGGTCTCTGCTCTCCCTGCTCCATGAGCTTTATCATACCTCGTCTTAAAACTATGTATGGTTCCTGCCTCCACTATATCTTTCTCTAGACTATTCCACTTCCTGACTACTCTGTGGCTGAAGAAATGATTCCTAACATCCCTTTGACTCATCTGAGTCTTCAGCTTCCAGTTGTGTCCCCTTGTTTCTGTGTTCCCTCTCTGGAACATCTTGTCACTGTCTACCTTGTCGATTCCCCGCAGTATTTTATATGTCGTTATCATGTCTCCTCTGACCCTTCTTTCCACCAGTGTTGTTAGTCCTATTTCCCTCAACCTCTCTTCATAGGACAGACCCCTGAGTTGTGGAACTAACCTTGTCGCAAACCTTTGCACTTTCTCTAGTTTCTTTACGTGCTTGACCAGGTGTGGGTTCCAGACTGGTGCTGCATATTCTAGTATGAACCTGACGTACACGGTGTACAGTGTCTTGAACGATTCCTTGTTGAGGTAACGGAACGCTAATCTTAGGTTTGCCAGTCGCCCATATGCTGCCGCAGTTATCTGGTTGATGTGTTCCTCCGGAGACGTGCTTGGTGTTATACTCACCCCACGGTCTTTCTCCTTTGCTGAGGTTTGTAGTCTTTGTCCGCCTAGCCTGTACTCTGTCAGCGGTCTTCTTTGCCCTTCTCCGATCTTCATGACTTTGCATTTGGTGGGATTGAATTCGAGAAGCCACTTGTTAGACCAGATGTCAAGCTTGTCCAGGTCTGTTTGAAGTCCTGCTTGGTCCTCCTCCGATGTGATTCTCCTCATTAATTTCACATCATCTGCGAACAGAGACACTTCTGAGTCTATCCCATCCGTCATGTCATTTACATATACCAAGAATAACACTGGTCCTAGGACTGACCCCTGCGGTACGCCACTCGTCACAGGCGCCCACTGTGATACCTCATCACGCACCATGACCCGTTGTTGCCTCCCTGTGAGGTATTCCCTGATCCATTCCAGTGCCCTTCCTGTTATACATGCTTGTTCTTCCAACTTCTTTACTAATCTCATGTGGGGAACTGTGTCGAAGGCCTTCCTGCAGTCCAGGAAAATGCAATCAACCCACCCTTCTCTCTCTTGCCTTACCTCTGTTACTTTATCATAGAACTCTAGGAGGTTTGTTACACAGGATTTGCCTTCCCGGAATCCGTGCTGTCTGGTGTTTATTATCCTATTCAGCTCGAGGTGCTCCACCATTATTTTCCTGATGATTTTCTCCAGGACTTTGCACACTATACATATAAGTGACACCGGTCTATAGTTTAGTGCATCTTTTCTGTCTCCTTTTTTAAAGATGGGGACTACGTCGGCCTTCTTCCATACCTCAGGTATTTGCCCATTTTCAAGGGATGTGTTGAATATTATGGTAAGTGGCACACTCAGTACCTCAGCTCCTTCCCGAAGAACCCACGGGGAGATATTGTCCGGACCCATCGCCTTTGAGGTATCAAGGTCATTGAGTAACTGCTTCACCTCCTCCTCAGTTGTGTGTATGCCCTCTAGCACTTGATACATCCCTTGTTAGTGACGCACCCCGTCCTGTCTACCCAGCTGCCTTCCTTCCTCCACTGTGAATACTTCCTTAAACCTCAAGTTGAGCTCCTCACATACCTCTTGATCGTTACTTGTGAGTTCCCCATCTTCTCTCCTCAGCCTTATCACCTGGTCCTTGACTGTTGTCTTCCTTCTGATGTGACTGTTCATCAGTTTCGGGTCGTGTGTGTGTGTGTGTTTGTGTTTGTGAGTGTGAGTTTGTTTGTATGTGTGTATGTGTGTATGTGTGTGTACTCACCTAATTGTGGTTGCAGGGGTCGATTTACAACTCTTGGCTCTGCTTCTTCACTGGTCGCTACTAGGTCACTCTTTCTACTCCATGAGCTTTATCATACCTCTTGTGTGTGTGTTCCCACCTATGTGCTCACACACATGTAGTTGCAGGGGTTGATTCACAGCTCCTGGGCAAGCCTCTTAGCTGGTCGCTTCAAAATACAAAATGCAATTGTTTGTTCGTGTGCTCGCCTATACTTGGTTGCAGGGGTCGAGTCTCAGCTCCTGGCTCTGCCTCATCGCTCTGTATATATGTGAATCTATAACTAATGACAATTAAAGTCAGTGACTCGACGATACCTGAATCTGTGAAGATGATCAGAAGAGAATCTTTTAGGACAACATCGTGTAAATCAGTTTCAGGAATTTTCTGTGTAAAACTGAGCAGTGAGATCCTGCACATGTTAATAGCTCTTTAAATTTTCACCTATATTAGTTGACCAGCTTTTCAGATTTAAAGCCAGTTGTGTCAGATGTTGTGAAGGTGTAAACAAAAACCTAAGATGTGTTGAACACTGTAGTTAACAGATGAACGGCTCTGCCACCACCACCTACACTATTGAACACTGTAACTAACAGATGAACGGCTCTGCCACCACCACCTACACTACTGAACACTGTAACTAACAGATGAACGGTTCTGCCACCACCACCTACACTACTGAACACTGTAACTAACAGATGAACGGCTCTGCCACCACCACCTACGCTACTGAACACTGTAGTTAACAGATGAACGGCTCTGCCACCACCACCTACACTACTGAACACTGTAACTAACAGATGAACGGCTCTGCCACCACCACCTATACTACTGAACACTGTAGTTAACAGATGAACGGCACTGCCACCACCACCTACGCTACTGAACACTGTAGTTAACAGATGAACGGCTCTGCCACCACCACCTACACTACTGAACACTGTAGTTAACAGATGAACGGCTCTGCCACCACCACCTACACTACTGAACACTGTAGTTAACAGATGAACGGCTCTGCCACCACCACCTACACTACTGAACACTGTAACTAACAGATGAACGGTTCTGCCACCACCACCTACACTACTGAACACTGTAACTAACAGATGAACGGCTCTGCCACCACCACCTACACTACTGAACACTGTAACTAACAGATGAACGGCTCTGCCACCACCACCTACACTACTGAACACTGTAACTAACAGATGAACGGCTCTGCCACCACCACCTACACTACTGAACACTGTAACTAACAGATGAACGGCTCTGCCACCACCACCTACACTACTGAACACTGTAACTAACAGATGAACAGCTCTGCCACCACCACCTACACTACTGAACACTGTAGTTAACATATGAACGGCTCTGCCACCACCACCTACACTACTGAACACTGTAACTAACAGATGAACGTCTCTGCCACCACCACCTACGCTACTGATCACTGTAGTTAACAGATGAACGGCTCTGCCACCACCACCTACACTACTGAACACTGTAGTTAACAGATGAACGGCTCTGCCACCACCACCTACATTATTGAACACTGTAACTAACAGATGAACGGCTCTGCCGCCACCACCACCTACACTACTGAACACTGTAACTAACAGATGAACGGCTCTGCCACCACCACCTACACTACTGAACACTGTAGTTAACATATGAACGGCTCTGCCACCACCACCTACACTACTGAACACTGTAACTAACAGATGAACGTCTCTGCCACCACCACCTACGCTACTGATCACTGTAGTTAACAGATGAACGGCTCTGCCACCACCACCTACACTACTGAACACTGTAACTAGCAGATGAACGGCTCTGCCACCACCACCTACACTACTGAACACTGTAGTTAACAGATGAACGGCTCTGCCACCACCACCTACACTACTGAAGACTGTAGTTAACAGATGAACGGCTCTGCCACCACCATCTACACTACTGAACACTAACTAAGAGATGAACGGCTCTGCCACCACAACCTACACTACTGAACACTGTAACTAACAGATGAACGGCTCTGCCACCACCACCTATACTACTAAACACTGTAGTTAACAGATGAACGACACTGCCACCACCACCTACGCTACTAAACACTGTAGTTAACAGATGAACGGCTCTGCCACCACCACCTACACTACTGAACACTGTAACTAACAGATGAACGGCTCTACCGCCACCACCACCTACACTACTGAACACTGTAACTAACAGATGAACAGCTCTGCCACCACCACCTACACTACTGAACACTGTAACTAACAGATGAACGGCTCTACCGCCACCACCACCTACACTACTGAACACTGTAACTAACAGATGAACGGCTCTGCCACCACCACCTACACTACTGAACACTGTAACTAACAGATGAACGGCTCTACCGCCACCACCACCTACACTACTGAACACTGTAGTTAACAGATGAACGGCTCTGCCACCACCACCTACACTACTGAACACTGTAGTTAACAGATGAACGGCTCTGCCACCACCACCTACGCTACTAAACACTGTAGTTAACAGATGAACGGCTCTGCCACCACCACCTACACTACTGAACACTGTAGTTAACAGATGAACGGCTCTGCCACCACCACCTACACTACTGAACACTGTAGTTAACATATGAACGGCTCTGCCACCACCACCTACACTACTGAACACTGTAACTAACAGATGAACGTCTCTGCCACCACCACCTACACTACTGATAACTGTAGTTAACAGATGAACGGCTCTGCCACCACCACCTACACTACTGAACACTGTAACTAGCAGATGAACGGCTCTGCCACCACCACCTACACTACTGAACACTGTAACTAGCAGATGAACGGCTCTGCCACCACCACCTACACTACTGAAGACTGTAGTTAACAGATGAACGGCTCTGCCACCACCACCTACACTACTGAACACTAACTAACAGATGAACGGCTCTGCCACCACAACCTACACTACTAAACACTGTAGTTAACAGATGAACGGCTCTGCCACCACCATCTACACTACTGAACACTAACTAACAGATGAACGGCTCTGCCACCACAACCTACACTACTAAACACTGTAGTTAACAGATGAACGGCTCTGCCACCACCACCTACACTACTGAACACTGTAACTAACAGATGAACGGCTCTGCCACCATCACCTACACTACTGAACACTGTAACTAACAGATGAACGTCTCTGCTACCACCACCTACGCTACTGATCACTGTAGTTAACAGATGAACGGCTCTGCCACCACCACCTACACTACTGAACACTGTAACTAGCAGATGAACGGCTCTGCCACCACTACCTACACTACTGAACACTGTAGTTAACAGATGAACGGCTCTGTCAGCACCACCTACACTACTGAAGACTGTAGTTAACAGATGAACGGCTCTGCCACCACCATCTACACTACTGAACACTAACTAACAGATGAACGGCTCTGCCACCACAACCTACACTACTAAACACTGTAGTTAACTGATGAACGGCTCTGCCACCACCACCTACACTACTGAACACTGTAACTAACAGATGAACGGCTCTGCCACCACCACTTACACTACTGAACACTGTAACTAACAGATGAACGGCTCTGCAACCACCACCTACACTACTGAACACTGTAATTAACAGATGAACGGCTCTGCTACCACCACCTACACTACTGAACACTGTAACTAACAGATGAACGGCTCTGCCACCACCACCTACACTTCTGAACACTGTAACTAACAGATGAACGGCTCTGCCACCACCACCTACACTACTGAACACTGTAGTTAACAGATGGACGGCTCTGCCACCACCACCTACACTACTGAACACTGTAACTAACAGATGAACGGCTCTGCCACCACCACTTACACTACTGAACACTGTAACTAACAGATGAACGGCTCTGCAACCACCACCTACACTACTGAACACTGTAACTAACAGATGAACGGCTCTGTCACTACCACCTACACTTCTGAACACTGTAGTTAACAGATGAACGGCTCTGCCACCACCACCTACACTTCTGAACACTGTAACTAACAGATGAACGGCTCTGCCACCACCACCTACACTACTGAACACTGTAGTTAACAGATGGACGGCTCTGCCACCACCACCTACACTTCTGAATACTGTAACTAACAGACGAACGGCTCTGCCACCACCACCTACACTACTGAACACTGTAACTAACAGATGAACGGCTCTGCCACCACCACCTACACTACTGAACACTGTAGTTAACAGATGAACGGCTCTGCCACCACCACCTACAGTACTGAACACTGTAGTTAACAGATGAACGGCTCTGCCACCACCACCTACAGTACTGAACACTGTAACTAACAGATGAACGGCTCTGCCACCACCACCTACACTACTGAACACTGTAGTTAACAGATGAACGGCTCTGCCACCACCACCTACACTACTGAACACTGTAACTAACAGATGAACGGCTCTGCCACCACCACCTACACTACTGAACACTGTAGTTAACAGATGAACGGCTCTGTCAGCACCACCTACACTACTGAACACTGTAACTAACAGATGAACGGCTCTGCCACCACCACCTACACTACTGAACACTGTAACTAACAGATGAACGGCTCTGCCACCACCACCTACACTACTGAACACTGTAGTTAACAGATGAACGGCTCTGCCACCACCACCTACAGTACTGAACACTGTAGTTAACAGATGAACGGCTCTGCCACCACCACCTACACTACTGAACACTGTAACTAACAGATGAACGGCTCTGCCACCACCACCTACACTACTGAACACTGTAGTTAACAGATGAACGGCTCTGCCACCACCACCTACACTACTGAACACTGTAGTTAACAGATGGACGGCTTTGCCACCACCACCTACACCCTGCCTCGGTGGGACACCCAGCCTCGGTGGGCCACCCTGCCTCGGTGGGACACCCAGCCTCGATGGGCCACCCTGCCTCGGTGGGACACCCTGCCTCGATGGGACACCCTGCCTCGGTGGGACACCCTGCCTCGATGGGACACCCTGCCTCGGTGGGACACCCTGCCTCGATGGGACACCCTGCCTCGATGGGACACCCTGCCTCGGTGGGACACCCTGCCTCGGTGGGACACCCTGCCTCGATGGGACACCCTGCCTCGGTGGGACACGGCCGATTTGTTGAAAGAAAAAGATTTATAATTTTTGTAATTAGTGCTATTGTGCATAACTTTTGGTAGTGTTTATGTGTGGTGCTGCTATAACAGTACTATAACCAGTTAATGAACTAGAATTGTGTGCAACTCCTGGGTGTCCTTATGTGTAACATTTGGGTATTCTTATGTGCAACACCTGGGTGTTCTTATGTGCAACACATGGGTGTCCTTATGTGCAACACCTGGGTGTCCTTGTGTGCATCATATGGCTGTCCATATGTGCAACATTTGGGTGTTCTTATGTGCAACACCTGGGTGTCTTTATGTGCAACACCTGGGTGTTCTTATTGGCTAGATGTTTCACCTGCGCAGCAGCTTTTTTTAATCACAATCCTCAGGCAACAGGTGAAGAAAGTTGTGGAGCAGAAGTAATAGTTACATCACTTCTCAATTTAATCAAGACTGGAAAACACCTTGAGGTTACATGTCTTGTGAGTAAGCCTCGCCCTCGCTGATGTTACCACTAATACCACTTTACTATTTTCCGTACCTCATGCCTCTGCTTTTCATTCATTAACTTCTTGGTACTGCATACTGTGGTATGCAAATAGTATGTTACAATTTATTCTGCGTATGCCACACTCCCATATAGGCTGCCTCCCAACCAGCTAACCCGGTGCTAAAGGTTTAACGATGAATAGGGTACCGTCGTTAAATCAATACCTTGGTTAAATAGTCAATCACAAGCAAGCTCGCCAAAGGTGAAGCAACGTGGTTCACTTCTGCCAAGCTAATTGACAGACTTGCCTGGCTGCTGGTTGAGCACGGTGCACACTCTCTGACTTCTGCTTTGCCATTTGTCACCGTGGTGTATACTTACCATTTCTGCCTGTACATATTGTACACAGTGTACATACCTGTATATATCTGGTGAAGGCAAATATAAATTATAGTCAACTGTTGAGTTTTCTTTGCTCCATTTCCCATTACGACCAGGTATCACAGGCCAGTCTCACCTGTGTTCGTAATATATACCTTTCATCTATTGATGCCTAACTGGATAATATTTCCATTATTACTCAAAATCGCTTTAAATCATTCAAGAACTTATAGTCAATTCCATTATATTTAAGCTATTACTTAATCTGCTTTGTTCCCAGTTTGGCGGATTATATATTGTTTTCTGCTGGAATCCTTGGTCTTCTAGAGTGTTATGTTTGAAGTTGTGCCTGGTAGACTACATGTCTACATTGTTGGAGGGACAATAAAGACGTTGTTTGAAGCTTGTGCCTGGTAGACTACATGTCTACATTGTTGGAGGGACAATAAAGACGTTGTTTGAAGCTTGTGCTGGTAGACTACATGTCTACATTGTTGGAGGGACAATAATGACGTATCATGGCCATCAACCATATTTTGTGGTTTTTCTCACGACTTAGTTGTTCTCCTATTAATATTTTTTTCTCAATTATTTATGCATATATCTCATGATTTTTACACACATTATTGAGGGAATTTGCAATAGCTTTTATCATTTGTTATTTTTTTTATTTCTCAAAAAAAGAAAACACGAAAATTCAATCTTTTTTTAGGATACAATATAATGACAAGTCACTCATTTCCAGGGGTAATAATGTTCTTCAATCTTTCATTGTTCAAGTAAGGTCGACTATAACTTTCCAGGTTTTACCAATACTGCCAGAAAGGTACTAGTGTTAACATTTCAAATCTCGGTATTTATTTGTTTTCTCTTTATTTTAGGCAAATTTCATGGCACTTCTGGTACAGACGTTTGACCACCTAGTTAACTTACAATAAAAACTTCATTGAAATCAGAGTATTTTTAAAATTTCCAAATATATTTTGAGGGTATATTGTTTGAGGGTATATTGTTTGAGGGTATATTGTTTGAGGGTATATTGTTTGAGGGTATATTGTTTGAGGGTATATTGTTTGAGGGCATATTGTTTGAGGGTATATTGTTTGAGGGTATATTGTTTGAGGGTATATTGTGACTATAATAATATTGTTTAAAGTTAATGAAGCAGCTGTGTCGTACAGGTGTTGTTTTAGAGATGTACTTTAAGATCTATTGGTTATAAATTAGTAGGAAACAGCAAGAAGGAGCAGAATGATAACTGAATTAATAAGCTGAAGGTTAGATGCTGTTGAAGCAGTAGAAACAGCGGCAGTAGCAACAACAACAACAACAGGGGCAGCAGCAGTAGTAATAACAGAAACAACAGTATTATAAGGAAGTGAAATACAGGAATT
>WNWK01035467.1:0-19750 GCA_009830355.1 Cherax destructor | reverse complement strand
TTTATGACCAAATTCCATTTAAAATTCCGTTACATGTGGAAAAGTTTTAATTTCATTTTTGACACGATTATTTTAGATTTCTTAGACCAGTTCAAAACTCTTATGATTAGTGAGAAATAAAATGCAAAATTTAAATAGTGAACCGTAAATTGGGAGGTAATATTTTATATAATATACAAATCACTGTAAATAATAGTTTTCCTTCTTTGTTTTTGAAAACGGGAAACTATCATAAAAGAAAACAAATGCTTTTCGCTTAGCATATCAAAAAACTAAAAAAAAAAATCCTGAGCTCTGTCGAAGGCTTTTTCTTGTTTTTATCATACATTTATTCATTTATTCTGTTTCCATTCATTTGCTTTGCATATGAAAGGTGGGAGTAAACTGGAAGGGAGGGTCAGAATGAGGGAATCTGAAAGGAAGAAAATTGAGAGGGAGCGAGAGGGAAAGGCGCGAGCCTTTCACCTAAACATAAGCTCTAACCTGCATGACCTGCCCCAGGTTCCCTCATGCACCATTCCGGATGACCCCCAGGCACCCAAACATACGCCATTTCTGTGCATGACCTGCCCCAGGTTCACTTATACACAATTTTGTATGACCTGCCCCAGGTTCTTTTCAAACATACACCATTCCTGGCGACCTGCCCCAGGTTCACCTCAAACAACACCATTCCTGTGCAGCCTGCCCCAGGGTCACCTCAAACATACACCACTACCATGGAAAAAATTACTGTGCATGACCTCCACAGGTTCACCTCAAATTACACCTTTACCCTTCATTCATTTCTTCTACTATTACTGCTGGAGGCTGCTTTTGTTTTTTGCTGCTGCTGCTGCTCTCCCTTCTTCTACCAATATTCTTGCAAATACGCTCCATTGCTTCTGTTGCTGCTTGTGCTGTTGTTTGCTACTGGTGCTGTTTGTTGATGCTGCTTCTTTGGCGTCTGGGGGTTGTGCTGTTTACTGCCTTGTTTCATGCTACAAGGCTGTTAGTGCTGGCTGTGTTGCTGCTACCTGATGATGGGATACTATTGGTGCTGGTGGTGGGGGTTTACTTGGTGCTGGTGGCACTAGTGGTGGTGGTGTTACTTCGGTGCTGGTGGCACTGTGGTGGTGGTGTTTTGCGGGCTGGTGGTACTGATGGTGCTCCTGGTGCCGGTGGTCCCTAGTGCCGGGGTGCTACTGGTGCTGGTGGTACCCCCTTGTTGGTGCTCCTGGTGGTGCTGTGCGGTGGTGCCGGTGGTGCTCCGGTGTTGGTGCCGGTGGTTCCTGGTGTTGGGGTGTTAGGCCGGGGTGCCCTGGTGTTGGTGGTGTTAGTGCCGGTGGTGCTCCTGGTGTTGGTGGTGTTAGTGCCGGTGGTGGTGGTGCCCTGATGCTGGTGGTGTTAGGACCAGAGGTTGGTGGTGCCCCCTGGTGTTGGGTTAGTGCCGGTGGTGCTAGTGGTGCTCCTGATGCTGGTGGTGTTAGGGCCAGTGGTGCTGGTGGTGTCGGTGGTGCTAGTGGTGCTCCTGATGCTGGTGGTGTTAGGGCCAGTGGTGCTGGTGGTTCGGTGGTGCTGGTGGTGCCCTTTGGGTGGTGTTAGTGCTGGTGGTGCCCTGATGCTGGTGGTGTTAGGGCCAGTGGTGTTGGGGCTCCTGGTGCTGGTGGTGCCGGTGGGGCAGCTGCGGGCAATTTCGTCTATTTTACATCATACGTTATTCTGGGCGTGGGGCGTGGGCTCCTCACGGCCCCAAAGTGAGATGCAGTCCGGCCCCGCCCACCCTCCCCCCCTTCCTCCGCCCATCCCCATAATACATTGCGTTGCCCAATTTCCCCCAATGCCACGAACATCAATTAAAAATATATGCTAAATGTAAGTGAGTCAGGAGGGAGGGAATAATAATATAGATTGAGTTGACTAGTAGGGTGTTAGGCAAATTCTAGGCATTGCTAGAATAAAAACCATAAAGGGCTAAATTTCTGTGGCTCAAATAGGCTGGTGAACTCGATCCTCGGTACGGTCTGTATATTAATAACCAGCAGGAGGGTTGGACGGGGTTGGGTGTGGTGAGAGGGTTAGTGATGGGTTGTACGTCAACAAAGTACCTGGTGATGAGTGGTGTGTGTGTGTGTGTGTGTGTGGGGAGGAGAGGGAGGAGAGGGAGGGAGAGAGAGACAGAGAGAGAGGGCACAAGAAGGTGACTGTCCCAGGATTATCATCGTGGACAAAGCGACGGGTCTGAGACAGACAACACGTAATGACGGTCTGCAGAGAGGAGACCAAGGCAGGAGCCACGCTTGGTTGAATGGGATATAAATAGTGCCAGTCCCAAACAAACACCCAAAAATACTGCCAACACAAGGGGTAAAGGGCCCAAAACTAAGGGTCAGTAACAATGGAGACGGAGAAATTTGGGGGACCCAGTATTTTCAAAGAGTATTCCCCATTTGCAGTTCTTTTTTATGCAATGAATGAGAGACATAGCAGTTATTGGAATCTCCTGAATAAATAAAACCAATTATTTATTTTGCACATATTCCTCTCTTAACAGTACGGTCAATATTATCGTTGCAAGTGTGAGAAGCCATTAGCAGAGTCATCGTAATTAATGTCTGCGACATCAGTCAAATCAGAATGACTTTCGTAACAAAAATACTGTTTAATTCAATTTGTTTCTGTTACAGAATCCGACAGTGATTATGTAACAGTAGGGACACTGCTCTTTTTATTTTCCATTTGAATGAGAATCAGATCCGGCAAAAAGTTTTCCAAGGATCAAGAGGAACAGGAATGTTCCTTACTGATTCCTTACTTGCATTGGAAAACTGAGTCAAAATTTCAGTCTAAAAAAAATAAAATCGGCAACCCTTTCTCTTTGAAATTTTGTTCTCCCTTCAGTCTTTTTGCAAATTTTCTGAACCGAGCTTTGGGCCACGTTTTTTCAATCCTGTAAATAGAATATAAAAGTTAGTTAAAAATTAACAACACGGCACTTGGAAGTTTTGAAAAACTTCAAATATTTCATATTAAATATTTACCACAATACTCTCTAAAAATACTCAGCTTTCTCCCCTCACATGAAACGCCTGATCATATCGGCTGCTGTATGAATTTATTACTTCAGAAACTGGCACAAGGCGCTTCCTGAAGAGCCGATCCACTACGAATACACAGTTGTGTATTATAGATTCTTCCTGAAAGATTTGAAATCTGCCCTCCCTTAAATTTTCATGCCTTCCTTCGATTTAAAAGATCAAAATATTTTATTCATAAAGTTGTAAATGGTATCACAGCGTTATATAACAACAATGAAACTGTATTTGAATATATATATATATATATATATATATATATATATATATATATATATATATATATATAATATATATATATATATATATATATATATATATATATATATATATACTAAAAAGTGATAGTGCCATTTAGGATTTTTGTGACAAGTCTGTTTGTGTGCCCCAGGTGAAGCCAACTGCCCAACCCCTAATCCACCCTTTACCAACACAAGGTGGGACCAGGCAAACAAGACAGTTACTGACAGGGGTCAATAAAATGCATGACTCAGTGTCAATACAAGGAAAATTCAACACAGCAAGTCACTGCAAAAAAGGCAGAGCCACTGAAAAAAAAAGAAAAACTTCCGAAAGCTGAAAATCACCGAATCTTTTGCTACCTTCAAAGTAACAGATCATTCACTCCACTAGTGTCCCTTCAAAGTAACAGATCAGGTATCACTCCCTAGGTGCTGCTACCATCAAAGTAACAGGGCGGTACCACGCCCCGAGGCCTAATTTTTCCCTCCAGTGTTGGAGAAGATAAGTAGAAAAGAATAGTGACATTTCTTGATAGGGTGCATTCATAAACAATAACTAGCACGAGGTAGTTTACTCAAACTGTCTCCGACAATACACAAGTTTATGGCGCAGCGAGAGGCAGCGCCGGAAAGTGAGAACTCACCAGACAGTTTTTTTGACTGCTTATAGGCAGAAACTGCTCCAATTGGAGGCCTAGTTAGGAATAACAGGAAAGGCGCTACAGCAATCAAAGAATGCTTAAAATAAGGTGTACACAGAGGATGGTTCAGGAGGAAGTAAAGATGAACAGCCACGAAATGTGTTGAAGGGATCTCATAAAACTTATGGATTGAGGACTCGATTCTATGTTTACTTATTGGAAATAGACTTCTACATAATCAATGCCAAAATGGGTTTAACATAAGGGTGAGTTAGGACACGTATTATTAATATTGTGCGTGATAAATGTCAGGATTTAAAAAAAATTTGGTGGTAAACCCGAGGTAGCAAACCTAAACTTGCTATCTAAAACTAAACCGAGAATTTTAGGTGATTTTCTTCCACATGACAGACCCATCGCAGAGTTTGTAGCACCAGCGGCGCAAGGACACGCCCCGCCATTTCCCCTTGTTTCCTTGGCTTGCATTAAATTATGCAATAGTGAAATTTCCTTTAGACTTCCTTTTGTTGTGGTGGCACTACGCTGGCGAGACTAATTTCCAAAATATATAAAAAGTAAATAAAAATGGTGGAAGGCTTTTCTATTGGTTTCTGCACAAAGAATTTTTAAAATGAAATATAATAACAAGTAACTGCTGAATGTATACACCGAAAGACAATTTGTATAAGGATTGCTTTTTGTCGCTGCATACAATATATGTAATAGGGAAAGCCAAATATTTATATATATATATATATATATATATATATATATATATATATATATATATATATATATATATATATATATATATATATATATATATATATATATAATTTCGGCAATGGGAACACGCCTGACCCAAGACCCCCGTCAACGACTCATAACGAGAACCCTTGCTCAGATGGATGCCCAGCCGAGAAGAGCCCCGATCACTAACACCAACAATACCCACAATCCAGCAAACCGCCCCGACGGATCACCATCTATCAAAAGCAAAACTCTTAGCATGGGACTATACCTGTTGTCGAACTGGCTGACCCTAACCCATCACAGTGTCGGGCGACAGGGAGGGCTGTGACCCAGGGAGGGGGTACAAGATCGGCAAGTAAGGGAATAAGCCAAAAGTATCAATTTGACCCAGTGGGATCAGACCTTGGGACTGGGGAAAAAAATGCCCCGTTTCCTTAAAGAACTGGGTTCCAGACTCATCAGACCACCAGGGACCCCAAAGGGCAGCCACTTTCATGTTCCAGCGCCTCAGCGTATCAGGGAAAATGCATGCTGCATCTGGGCTCGGGTCCGGCTTCGGAGGAGCTGGAGGAGATTAATAACCTTTGATATATTGTACCAATGTATTCATGTTTGTATTTTCTGTCAATGTATTCTGTCTATTATTAAAGTTAACATGTAATATAAAATGTAGGGGTGGTAATAAAGGAAAATATTCTAACAGCTCCGGGAGAACCTTGAGTTTTCCCTGAGGTACGTTTATTGTCTTCTCTGAGGATGAGGGTCCCCAGTAAAGTTCTGAGGTGGTGTGTGTGTGTGTATCTGTATGTGTGTGTGTGTACTCACCTAGTTGTACTCACCTAGTTGTAGTGGCAGGGGTCGAGTCACAGCTCCTGGCCCCGCCTCTTCACTGGCCGTGTGTGTGTGTGTATGTGTGTGTGTATGTGTGTGTATGTGTGTGTATGTGTGTGTATGTGTGTGTGTATGTGTGTGTATGTGTGTGTGTGTGTGTGTGTATGTGTGTGTGTATGTGTGTGTATGTGTGTGTATGTGTGTGTGTATGTGTTTGTCAAAGAATAGAAACTTATGACATTTAAAGAAAAAAAATCACGAGAGCAATATCTAAGCTTCGTGTCTTCAGACTATGAAGTTTTTCTTCTCCTCTGTTAAAGGATTCGAAGAGAAGCAGGGTTCCCTGAAGGGTCGTGCCAGCTCACCAGAGGCTGGGATGGCCAGGGGGAGTGGGGGAGGCCAGGAGGATGGCACTTGGCACACTTGCTGGCACTGAAGTACAAATTGTCTGTTTCAGGAGCAGTGGCAGGGTCCCAGGAGCGAGGCAGAGGGTGCGAGGCCACTACTTCTTGACAGGCGGCGCGTGACCTCATCTAACCTGGCTATTGAGAGGCGATGCTCATACTCTCCCTGTCTCCTACCTGCTATTATACATATATATATATGTATGTGTGTTTGAGCTGTATCTGTGGAGTATGTAGCGATCACCACCTTCTATCCATCTAGCTTTTTCCAGCCAGCAACCCACAGCGATGAAACCTGAGGGGTGACAAGCTTTTGCCCCCTTTGGTCATCTATGAATTATTTTAGCGTAATAAACATCTAACAATTCAAGTAATTTTTTCTGTAGCAACGGAGAGACGAAGGGTCAAGGACAAGTCAATGCAATACAGGAGGATGGTGTTCCGGGGTCAACGCCCCCGTGACCCGGTTCATGACCTGCAATGGAAAAAAATTGCAAACTTCGTCACCGATGCTGTTTTATTGAACACTTTCATCAAAACCATTTTGACTCAACGAATTTTCAATAAATTATTTTCTTCACAGGTT
This sequence comes from Cherax destructor, assembly GCA_009830355.1. Lineage (NCBI taxonomy): Eukaryota > Metazoa > Arthropoda > Malacostraca > Decapoda > Parastacidae > Cherax > Cherax destructor. Next base: position 13,219 of record WNWK01035467.1, on the reverse strand, counting down.
TACTGTATATCTCAATTTTTTTTTTTTTTTGGGTAACTTTGTTTCTTTTCTAAAATATCTAAAAAAAAAAATCCTAAACAAAGTATATTGTAAATATTTTTTCTTCTACAATTTTTTACAAAAAATCATTCTAAGAGTATGACTCCAAAAAAATAATCGCTGAATTCGCCTTCCTATTCCTTCTAAAAAAAAATTCCCAATTCCTTTTAAAAATTTCTTTCCCCCATTCCTTCTAAGAATTTCTTTCCCAATTCCTCTAAAAATTTCTTCTCCTGTTCCTTCCAAAATTTCACGGTATCAGTATTGGTATTAACCTGGGTAACAGATACCGACAAATTAGTTTAGAAAGACACGTGGGAAAACACCAGGTCATATTTATTAGAGAACGTTTCGGTCCTGGGACCTTGATCACTTCTCAAGATCCCAGGACCGAAACGTTTTTAATAAATATGTCCTTGTTTAATCAGTTCAAGTCTGAGTTTATTTGAAGGTACTGTTAAGGGCTGGCACACTTAGACCTGGAGTTTTAGCACTTGCCTTTCGTCTGTACGAATCCCCTCCCGTTCTGTGACTTGTCTGCGTTCGTGTTGTTACGACGTCGTGAATCGTGTCAGTGGGTCTCTCGTGTCTCATTCATTCACTTTTCATGTATTGACCTTAAATTTAGCTGTACAAAATTTCTCATTTTCTGCCCCTATTATAATTTCTTCAAATTTTCATTTTTCTTCGAAACTTTTCAACCTGTCGTTTGACACCTCATTAAAATTCTCCGTCTCATAAAATTTTATTCCAAATATTTCCCCAGATCTCTTTAGGCACATTTTAACTCTTTCCCCTTTCTCAAATTTTCCACAAGTTTTTTCCCCGCTCCCCTAAAACTTTCCCTGGAAAAGCTTTTTCCAGGCCAAGCCAGAACACCACAGCAGATGAGGTCGACCAGTCCTTAAGATGAGGAGGTCCCAGAGCGCGCCTTTAGAAACTTGGTACAGAGTATGAGTTTCCTGCGACCTCCCTGCGCCTTCCCCCCTTGCTGCCCCGCCTCACCGTCCCCGTGCCGCTCCCCGCTGCTGTTTTCCACGTGGGACTCTTTGAGGGTGTTTATGGTGTTGGGAAGGACACGGCTGGGATGACTCTTATAAAATTGCACCATTATGTAGAGAGAGAGAGAGAGAGAGAAAGTGCATGTGTGTGTGTGTGTGTGTGTGTGTGTGTGTGTGTGTGGACTGGGCGTGAGTTTCCTTCATTATGTGAAATTAATAACAATATCCTCACAGTGTTTAGCATCATTCTATGGAGTTTCATCATAATATTGAAGAGTAATTGTTTCTATATAAAAGACCAATGATCACTATAAACCAGAGCTTATATAAACCAGAGCTTATATAAACCAGAGCTGATATGAACCAGAGTAAACCATTACTGAAATAAGTTCATCAAAAAGAGGCCAAAAATAATAATAATTTGGAGCAAAATAAAGGATTATATACTAAAATTTACTTCACCTTTTATTCAAAATTTAGTAGACTTTACTGAACTGTGGAGTCTGGAATCTTAAGAGGCCGAGCTTTTAAGAAAATTAGGGGATAATACTGAAAATTTTAAGAAAGATAATATCTGATACAAATATAGCTATACAAACATAAGTTGGAGCAAATGCTGAAGTGTCTAAAAATAAACATTGTGAACGATGGTACTCTGTACGCAGTATGTAGCTTGCTCCTAAGCCAACATCTCCACGACACATGCAACGCCTTTATTTAATATTGCAGAAGAAAAACTGAGATGAATATCAAAATCTGACCTCTTAGAAGTGAGTGTTCCGTACTACAGCCCGGTCTTGCAAGTCTGATGCGCTTTCTAACATGCTGAAGGTTTTAGCTACAATATACATGCAAGTAACAGAATTGATGTTATATTTTACAGACCAGTCTCCCAGTTCTAGGACTGATACACATCTTGACCCACCGGCCCTTTACACTGCACTGGCTCTCAGCCTTAGTAGCCATAGTCACAACGAGTACACGAGTACTAATCAACAAATATGGTTTCCATAGTCTGAGCAGTGCATTTTCCAAGGTATGGCATGAAATATATACTGAAATCAACGTCTTCTTCGTGAATAACTTTGTCACACTTCAATGTTCAGTAGAAACATAACTTCAGTCCCTCTCGACTGTCAGTCTTGATAATCATACTAATTGCATCGACTGGATTACATTACATACTTGGAAGAACATCAAACTGCTGCAGTATGACGTCACATGTGTATTTACTGTCTGACACGTACATTATAGTGCTGGTCAACACTCCCTAACTCCTTGGGAAAAAATGAACCCCAGGTTCACTCTAAGAATTAGGTTTCAAGATTTTAAACAAAAGATGCACTAGCTGCCTTTACAACAGGCTAATTATTTACACTTTTGCAGACACCATTATGACCAGGATTATTTATAAGAACATTCATACTCTTAAAAAACATTCCTTACACAAAACAGCACCATCACTGTCCATATCAAAGTCTTTGATTATATGACCCCCCAAAAAAAAAAAAAAAAAAAAAATAAGCAAAAATCAGCAATAATTATAATAATGCCAATTAAAACAAATTAATACAACCCAGTAAAGACTAAAAAAAATATATTCATTCCATAACTCTCTACCACAAAAACATGTGCAAAAACGTGAAAAAACAATCCTTACGTAGAAAAAATTCCCCCGTGATCAATGGTTTGAAAAGCGAAATATCAGTGATTTTTTCGGACATAATAAATTATAAAATATGGACTTCATATATATAAAAAAAACTTGCATATATAATGCTACCCAATATGAACTACCAAAGCTGTTTTAATGATCTGTGAAACAACAGATGTAAAAGTTGACTGATTTCTTTCCGACAGGTTTAATTAATGTCCAGAATCATGTTCCGTTTTACATCTTATCGAATCTAAACAGGTTTGTAATTGTTGGTAAAATTACCGAAAGTCTGTTCGAGGAGCAACTAATGAGACAAAAACTCCCGGAGAGAGAAACGTAGCCATAATTAATGTTTTATTAGATGCTTTCATGTTCAATTATCAAACATTAATTGGTTTGTTCATTTATTTACAATTCTCGTGAAGGGGATTCCACTCAGCTATATTTTACTGAACATTATTGTAATATAGATAAATGGTTCAGAGAAACGACAAGTTGATAAATTAGACACATTTGCAACACCTGGGTATCTTTGAGGAAACGTTTCGCCGCACAGTGGCTTCATCAGTCCTATACAAAGAATGACGAAGATCAGAAGGAGTTTGAGGTAATCAGTCCATCAGTCTTGAAAAAAATTGATGGACTATATAATAGTTCCGAACATAAGGAAATATTTAATTCTAAGATCATTAAATTCAATACATAAATTTAATTTTATAAATATGATACTCTAATTTGCCTTGACCTTAAGCATAGTGTTATTTCTTGTCCTGAAAAACAGAGAGAGAACAATTCATCATCTTTCCTGACAATTATCTGGATTTAGAGAATTGCCTGTTAAACTTAATTTTGACAATTATCTGGATTTAGAGAATTGTCTGTCAAACTTAATTATGATATTTCCATAAATGTATATTATTTTGCACACTGGGGGATCTATTATTTTACCTGTGCTGAGGCAGGGTGTGAGCCAGTCAGGATGTTTACTGAATAATTGAATTGCGTTTGAAAGAGAAAAAGTAGCTTAGACTCCCAGTGGCAAGCTTAAGTTTCTTTCACATCTCTGCATCAGAAATAGTGGAAGTGTGGAGTGTAGTTAGTAAGTTTATTCAGGTATCACAAATACATTTACATAGATTATCATACATAGCAGCATATGTGTAGAGAACCCAGGATAACCCAAAAGTCAGAGTGACTTATTTCCATTGGGTGGCCTTGGAGGCTTGGTGAGAAGAGGGAAGAAGCAGTGATTTACCACCAGCCCACACTTCATTTCTCTTATTTAAAAAAAAAATTGGATCAGGGGACTGGTGGGTAGAAGATGAGACGGGATGGATGGAGATGGGAGAAGGAAATGGCCCTCTGCTTCTCGGTGCCATTAATACTAGTAATAATGTTAGAATTACCTACAGAATACACACACAACCCGCACATATAAAAGGGAGGAGCTTACGACGATGTTTCGGCCCGACTTGGACCATTTACAAAGTCACACTAACACACAGAGACGGAGGAAGAGGTATTTATAGGCAGGCAGACAGGGGAGGGCACAAGAGAGTGGGGAAATAATGGAGTAAGTAGTGGAAGTGGTAGTAGTAGTAATAGTAGTAGTGGAGACAGTCATATACTAGGAAGGGAGCACTGCAATGAGGCTAGCGGCCCGCAAGGGTGGGACGAGAACACAGAGGGAGGAAAGGCGAATAAAATGAAGGACAAATACAAGGCAAAAGAAAAGAAAGATAGGAAAACCCATAGGAGAAAAAAGGAGAAGGGGGAAGAGATGAAAGGGGAAGGAATCAGGTTAAGTCACGAGTGTTCTGAAGTTTAGAGCATTTAACAATGTATTGAGAGAGGAAAGCATCAACAGAGACAAAGCCAGGGCTAAGATTCATACAGGGAAAGTTGTGTATAAGGGAGGATTCAACCAGGCGGCGACTATGAAATACCCCTTCCTCCGTCTCTGTGTGTTAGTGTGACTTTGTAAATGGTCCAAGTCGGGCCGAAACGTCGTCGTAAGCTCCTCCCTTTTATATGTGCGGGTTGTGTGTGTATTGTTCCAGTCACGGTATTGTGCCTTTTTTGTTATTTACCTACAGAATGTTAGGTAAATGAAGACAGATGCAACTAATGTGATATTTTATTGTGGCAACGTTTCGCTCTCCAGGAACTTTGTCAAGCTGTTACAAAGATTACAAGGACTCAGAGGGTATATGTATAAGTACCATGTAAGGTGAAAGATGGGTAGTAGTAGGTGGTGGTAGCCTTGCGCTGCGATCAGCGCTTCAGTGTTCGACAACGCGAGTGTTAAGTTTGTGACCCACAACCTTGGAAACGTCTCTCCATATCCCCCATTCCTATCCACTGCATTTGAATACCATTCGTTGCTAAATCGTGATTTTTTTTTTTCTTCTGTTCGAATCACCATTGTCTATCATGCTAGTCAGCAGGATGGCGGTGCTGATCACAGGGAAGGATTTATGTTTATCAAGAATTGTATCTTGTTCCAGAGGGGTAATGCCTGCTACTTCTTGGGTTCTCGGCAGGGTCTGAGAAAGAGGAGCTTCACAACGTAATTTAAAGTTCCTTATTTTTTTTTAAATCCTGCATCTATGTGAAGGCCTTAACAAAATTGTACCTATGAATAAATTAAAAATCTGGGTTGGTAAGAGAAGGAAAAATATTCAAATGGTTCCTATTTTATTTCCTTAAGCCATTTTATTTCTCCGAGGTTATGAGTTTTCTTAATTAGCACCAGATGTGGGCGAGATACACACATACAGACACAACGTAAAGAAACATACACATGTGTGTGTGTGTGTGTGTGTGTGTGTGTGTGTGTGTGTATGTGTGTGTGTGTGTACTACAAATAACCATAAATTATTTACAGGAACTTTTCGAAAATACATATTGCAACCCCAAAAGATCCCATCATATATTTTTTCAAGGGGGGTAATTTATTGGAAATTGTTTATCTATCGAGGTCCTCCCGTGGCGTGGTAAACATATTGGATATTCTAAACCACAAGGGCTGATGCATACACGAAAACATATTTACTGTAAGCACCTGTGTTTTTTTTACCCTCTAGTACATAACACACTTAACGTCTTCTCGTTCAGAGGATAATAAAATGCAATTGTTTTCACTATTATTCGATACATTTTAAAATATTAAATTTTATAACACGGCATTTTAATATTATTTTATATATATATATATATATATATATATATATATATATATATATATATATATATATATATATATATATATATATATATATGTGCACTCAATCCCTCTACTGGCAACATCCGTGCACACAATGGATGTCTAGGCTCCAGGAGGGCTCCAAATGGGAACAGCCAACAGACCCTCCCAGCAGACAGAGCTGACAGCCACCCTGACTTCACCTCTACAGAGGACCTAAAAGCTGCAATCAAATTAACATCCACCAGGACGCTGACACACATCCCCAAAGCAGCTCGCCATGAAGCTGCCAGCAAATTCGCTGACCTCTTGAAGAAAGTCAACGATGCTCCTGCAAACAATGGATCCTGGCACAACCTTCTGCTTTTTGGCAATGCCTGTTTGGCTGTCCCACCAAGGAGGGACAAGTCACTAGCTACATCTGTTATCAGGGCAATAAATGCATTCCCTAGAGATGACAACCTTGTCCGTATCTCCTCCAGGACGTCAAACACCCGCCAGGCAAATGTCAACAACAGGACACCAGACGCCTCAAAAATCAGGGCCCACATTAGCAGAAAAATAGAAGAGGGTAATACTATCGGAGCACTGAGGCTTATAACCAGTGAGGATACCATCGCTCCTAAGGATATCATTACAGCACAAGCCCTGAAGGACAAACATCCGCCCAGGGCTCCCAGTACCAACATTGACCCCCTTGACATTGCAGCAGGTCAAGAACATTTAACCTTACGGGACGCCGATGTGTATAAAGCTGCTATGTCTTTCCCACAGGGCTCAGCAGGAGGTTTCACTGGTTTAAGGCCACAACACTTGAAACAAATGCTCAATCCAGGTCTTGGTGAGGTCTCTGAGAGATTGTTGTCTGAACTCACCAAATTTTCCAATGGGTGCCTGGCTGGTAGTGTCCCACAGACCATTAGACCCCTTTTCTTTGGTGCCTCACTGTGTGCCCTCCGGAAAAAGGATGGAGGAATCAGGCCCATTGCAGTGGGCAACACCCTTCGGCGCCTAGTTGCCAAGGCTGCAGTACGAAGGGTGAGTCAAGATGCTGCCTCAATGTTGAAACCAACTCAGCTCGGTTTTGGTGTTCAACAAGGCTGTGAAGCAGCTGCCCATGCAGCACGAGTATACATCAACAACATGTCCAATGAAAAAGCCTTAATCAAATTGGACTTTGCCAATGCTTTCAACTCAGTCAGAAGGGATGCTGCTCTCCAAGCAGTTTCTAGGCACTTTCCTTCCCTCTATCCCTTCATAGAATCGTGTTATAGTGTGGCTTCTAAACTTTTGTTTGGGGACCATGAAATTGACTCGTGTGAGGGTGTGCAACAGGGGGACCCTCTTGCTCCCTTTCTATTCTGTCTAGCCATCAAGGATGTCACAGAAGCATTGTCCAGTGAGCTCAATATCTGGTTCTTGGATGACGGGACCCTAGCTGGCACTACACAATCTCTCCTGGGAGACATCAGGAAAATTAAAGATATGGTAGGTAGCCTGGGCCTATCTTTAAACCCCACCAAATGTGAGATAGTTTCCACCAATCCACAGATGATCCAGGACATTAGGGCTGTTTTACCAGGGGCACGAGCCATCGATCCAGCCAACAGCACTCTCCTTGGTGCTCCCTTGGGCCCAATGCCATCGATCTGGTCCTGGAAAAAAATCTCCGACCTCAGGACGATGGAAGGTAGGATGAAAGACATTGATACACATGATGCCTTCTACCTACTCACCAGGTGCCTGTCAATCCCAAAACTTACATACTTCCTGAGATGTTCCCCAGCCTTCAACAGCCCGAAACTCGAGGAATACGACTCTCTCCTCAAGACCATGCTAGAGAGTGTATTGAATCTTTCCCTCGAAGATGGACAGTGGTTGCAAGCTTCACTTCCAGTCAGACTTGGGGGGCTGGGAGTACGCAAATCCTCCCAGATTGCCCTACCAGCCTTCTTATCCTCTTCCATAGCATCAAATGAGCTAATAAAACAAATTCTTCCATACAACCTCAGTGATTCAGCAGGAATACAGGACCCTAGCTACACCAGTGCCATCACTGAATGGGAGACTCTTGCTGCTCCAACACCAAAACCTAGTGAAGAACAGGCCTACAAACAGTCAAGCTGGGACAGCCCCATTGTTGAAAAGATACTTGCCAATATGCTCAGGGCCGTAACATCAGACAGGGAGACTGCCCGTCTCCTAGCCGTGAGTGCACCTCACTCTGGGGACTTCCTCCAAACAGTTCCCATTTCGGCCATGGGAACACGCCTGGACCCTAAGACCCTTCGTATTGCAGTGGCTCTGCGCCTTGCTGCCCCCATTCACACGGAATATACGTGTATTTGCGGCGATGCGCAAGCCGACCAATATGGTCTACATGGTCTTAACTGTTCTAAAACCAAGGGTTGGCATGCAAGACACAATGAGGTCAACGACATCATAAAGAGAACCCTCGCTACAGCTGGATGCCCAGCCGAGAGAGAGCCTCGATCACTAGCAGCCAACAACGCCCACAACCCAGCAAACCGCCCCGACGGGATCACCATCTATCCTTGGAAGAATGGCAAGCTCTTAGCATGGGATTATACCTGCGTGTCGACACTGGCTGACACCTACATCCATCACAGTGTTGGGCGACAGGGAGGAGCTGCTGACCACAGAGAGGAGTACAAGATCGGCAAGTACAGGGACATAAGCCAACAGTATAAATTTGTCCCAGTGGGATCGGAGACCTTGGGAGCGTGGGGAAAAAATGCAACACGTTTCCTTAAAGAGCTGGGTTCCAGACTCATCGACACCACCAGGGACCCAAGGGCAGCCACGTTCATGTTCCAGCGTCTCAGCGTGGCCATCCAGAGGGGAAACGCATGCTGCATACTCGGCTCGCGTCCGGCTTCGGAGGAGCTGGAGGAGATTCATAATCTTTGACATATTGTACCATTGTATTCATGTTCATGTTTGTGTGTTTTATAAATGTATTCTGTCTATTAATAAAGCATTTATATGTATGTATGTGTGTATATAGGATGGGGTGGTAGGAGAAGTGGAATATTCAAACGGCTTCAGGAAGAAATCCTTGATGCCTTTTTATCCACTTCTCCGAGGCTATGGGTCCCACAATTTGCACCAGAGGTGGACCCTATCCTATATTATTAAAATTTCCAAAAAAAAAAAAATATATATATATATATATATATATATATATATGTCGTGCCGATTAGGTAAAACTTGCGATTTTGGCTTAAATAGCAACGCTCATCTTGCCGTATAAGACAAGTGAAAATTTGTGTATGCAATAATTTCGCAAAAATCATTCTGAACATAACGAAAAAAATATATTTCATTGTGTTTGTTTATTATTAAATTAATGTTAACGTATCTAAAATATATTTAGTTGGGTTAGGCTAAATTAAATTGCGCTTGTTGTAATAAGGTTAGGTAGGTTTTCAAAGTTTCTCTTGGTACAAAATTATAAATTCTTACATTAACATAAATTAAAAAAATATATCTTTAAACGTATAAGAGAAAATTTTAGAAAGGACTTAATTTTAGATGAGTTCTTGCTAATTGACCAGTTTTACCTAATCGGCACGACATATATATATATATATATATATATATATATGCAAAACAACGACTATGAAAAAATAGAAGAATTCCAAGCGCTTTCGTGACTACTCACATTATCAAGGAACTATAAAAGGAAACATGACAAGAAGGCTTATAAAGGGGCAGAATACACCTCACAGTCACATCACTCTAACAAAGACAACACCTCACAGTAGCGTAACATCTCACGACTCTGTGAAGAGGAACATAAGAAAGGACCTAAAACTCTTCCCAAGAATTAAGATTAGTCCAATTTATCATTAAATTCTTCCCAAATTTTATTAATTATAAATGAATCCAATTTATATAAACCAAAAGAAATATTCATATTATTTTCAAAACTACTTTTAATGAAACATGATTCTATTATATTTCTCTCAACCATGGACTTGCTTGATACAACCTTCTCAGCATTTTGATAATATGAGTAGTCACGAAAGCGCTTGGAATTCTTCTATTTTTTCATAGTGGTTGTTTTGCATATTTTGATATCACCTGTTTACTGTGATCTTTTTGCATATATATATATATATATATATATATATATATATATATATATATATATATATATATATATATATATATATATATATATATATATATATATATATATATATATATGCAAAAGATCACAGTAATCAGGTGATATCAAAATATGAAGACAACCACTATGAAAAATAGAGGAATTCCTCTATTTTTCATAGTGGTTGTCTTGCATATATATATATATATATATATATATTTCAGCTAAATAATAAACTCTTAATTTGATTTTTTTGCGGACGCTTTACTAAATCGTTTTGTTTTGCAAAACGATTTTTGCAGCATAAATCAAGTTAACCCTTCAGAGAAACAGAATAATAGTGTTTAAGGAACAGTACATGAACTTAGTTGCAATTTGTCGCTCTCTCCGTCGCTCTTCCGTTGAATTTGTCGTTTACTACCAACGAAGATGCGTTCTTGTGCCGGGTCACGCTGTTACAAGCGCACTAAGACAAGTCGCAGACTTCGTTTCTCGCTAGTTAGTCGGGTTTGCCGGGAAAATTGGTTTGTATCTGGCTGGTATAACGGGAGGTAACGTGGCCAGGCCACTCTCCATTACTGACTCAGCTCCCACACTAAAAGCAGTCCTGGGTTACTAAGCTCTGGAGGCCCTCCCAGGCTAACAGATTAAATTGCTGGTTCTTGGTGGTAGTTAGTGGCACTCTCTTTGTCTCTGTCTATCTGTGTCTTTTTCTTCCTTTATTTATAGCTCTCCGTTTATGTCTCTCTGATTCTCATTTTTTTCCTCTTTGTCGCTAAATTTGTTCTCGTTTTTTTTGGTGTTGTTCTCATGATTGGTCCTCAGCTCATTTCTCATTTATAAATTAATTAAGAAGAATCTTGAAACGGAGCTAACGAAATTATAATATTATTATTATTGTTTTCATGGGGAATGATAAACCCATAGGTGTCATACAGCGCCTGGGGAAATGAAAGGCATTCCGGTTCGATCCAAGGAGAGCACCGGTCCATTTCCTTGAAACAAGAGCCCCCTCGCCAGCATTAAGGAATATCTCTCGAGTGGGCAAACACTGCTAAATCTACAGTGCTAGATGAGACACCAGCCAGAGTAGTAAGAGAATTTAGATACAAAATCGCTGATCCCTTAAGTTGATTCAGAAAATCAACTGAAGAAGGTAAAAACCCATGTGAATAAACACAGGTTAATGTTACTCAGTGATTTAAATATTACAGTAACGAGGTTGGAACATTTCACTCAAAACCCGTACTTCAGAGGAGCCTTATGACGACGTTTCGGTCCATCCTGAACCACTGTCAAGTCACATCGACGTTTCCTTCGAGGACGGCTCGAAACATCATTAGGTTCCTCTCATATCCTAGGTTTCTATCTCTCCGAATTAATAATCAGAATAAAACTATCTTCTTTTCTTCCTCACAGAGACGAATGGAAGGGAAGATTTTGGAGCTCTCATAAGCAATGGCAAAGAAAAGTCTTTCCGCACAGAAGAACGCCAACTAGATACTTGCCTTCGTAACCAGAAATTTTGACACAATGCACTCGAAATAATGCTAGCACAATATACATGGCTTCTGCCACACACCTTAAATATGCAGCCCGGTTTTTTTAATAATTTTTCGAAAAAACGACACGTGCAATACTAGGATATTTATCGCTCCGGAGAGCTTCATGAATCCAGTAGATTAATAAAACTCACACGAGGCAAAAAAGGCTCCCTAGTAAATATTCTGGTAATCCATGTGTGTCTTGTTTACATTCAGCATTTGTCGGTATTTGATATCATAGCTTACTGACAGCTTAATTATATTCAGGATGCCGATGAACTAGAGTGCAAATAACACCAATAAAATTCCTACCATAATTATACTAGGAACAAACCAAGTGAAGAGAGATCTGAATCACACAAAATAGAGGCTATAAGGTGACATCATATGAGCCTTCAGGGTGCTAAAGAAGATCAACATACATTCAAGCATGAAGAGATTTTCTGAATAGCAAACGGATACATTAACACAAAGTAATAGTATATAACAATGTGGGTGAGGGATTTTCACAGTGTTGTGGAGCACTAGGATAGCTCCTCCAGATATAGGATTCTTTGGAACAGAGTCCACCCCTGTTGATACTGTTACGTTAATGGTAAAGAATATCATTATTTTGAAGATGTTACGCCAACCAGTGGCATATTCATTTCAATAAAGAGATACTGAAAGGGAGACAGTGGAAGATGAGGTAATCAGTCCCTCGCCGTTGAAGAAGCTGAAGAAGGCGTTCAACACCTAAGTCTTGATGAATCTGAAGCAGAAGCAGGAAGATGTACACTTACATACTGGAGTCAGATAAAGTGAAAAAGCCACTAGTTGGCGAAACGTCTTCAAAATAAATAAAAGCAGGTGTTGTTCATGTTTCCACCCCATCCGTCAGCACTAGACCATAAGGTTGGCCACAGTTCGCCCAGAACACAGAATGCAGAGAAGGATTTAGAAGAAGCTACCTCGTTTCAGTTGGCAAATTAGTAGCACGAGTAGTAGCAGTAGTACTAGTACTACCGAGTAAGCCATACCACGGGCGGGGATTGAACTCGTGGCAAGCTAGTCGTAAAATTCCAGGCCAGTGCGTAAACCCGCCCGTGGTATGGTTTGTTTGCAATTTGTGTCATTACGATTTCGTCAGTCATGATGAGGGATTTAAGGAAATTAGAGCTAGAGATCGTCAAGCCACACTAGAGGGAGATTCATCTGTAAAAACTTGTATTTGTGGTCGCAGTGGTGGCCTGTGCTAACCTCTTTATGTTATATAAATTGACCTAGTTGGATGAATCTTATTGTAGCCAGCTGGCCCAGTGGCTCACGCGCTGGCCTGGAGTTTTACGACTCACTCGCCACGAGTTCAATCCCCGCCCGTCGTTACGATTTCGTAAGTCATTACTACCGGAGTATTAGTAGAAGTAATAGTGGTAGCCCACATATACAACCGCTTCAACAAAAACTATTAAATGTGCATCCTCATTTTTCCAGTAGGGTAGTGTGTTTACCTTATTTTACGCTAGGGGTTGTGGAAGGAAGTTTATAGTGGGGAGAGAGCCTTCTGCTTTACGATCAGTGTGTCATCATTCTAGACAGAAGTAGTTCTCCAAAGAAGTAAGAGCAGATAGTCCTCCTGTCCTGGTGATATCAACAAGG
>WNWK01035466.1:0-19751 GCA_009830355.1 Cherax destructor | reverse complement strand
TGAATAAAACATGTCATTACGAATCTGGAAAGACTGGTGGAGTGTGTGTTGGTGTTATTGTTGGGTATAAGGACTGGTGGAGTGTGTTGTTGTTGTTGGGTATAAGGAGGAGATGGTGGCAGAGTACGGCGCTTTTCTCAATGTCCCTATAATCTCAAACAACATTGTAGAAGTTAAGTTTTGTGTCGTCATTTTCTATCGATTAATCGCTTAACTTACTTAAGTTTATTCAGGTATACACAAATCCAGTTATACATAGATTATCATACATAGCAGCATATGTGTAGAAAACCTAGGATAACCCAAAAAAGTCAAGACAGAGTGACTTATTTCCATTGCTACACTTTATCACTGGCTGGTGCTATAGCCTTTATCGACTTGTGAAGCTTCTTTGGACCCATGGTGACTTATTTCACAGTGACAATCACTGAACCAGCAATAAACACAACAAAAGTATTGTGAATGTTTGAAAGAGCACAATGGGTAAGGTTCTCTCAAGTGTAAACAACGCTTGACTGGTGTCCTGTCTGTCTCACCGCAGGCGGACAGGTCTGGTACGGTTCGCTACATGAGAAAAATATTTTGCGAAAAAAGCGTTTGTTACACGTTTTGTTCGCTATATGGAGCGTTCGTTAGGTGGGGTTCCACTGTATATAGGGCACTGACAACATACGCTGCCCTGCCAGCATCTCCTCCAAGGTAAGTATAATTTTTTTTTTATTAACACATTGGCCGTTTCCCACCAAGGCAGGGTGGCCTGAAAAAGAAAAACTTTCATCACCATTCACTCCATCACTGTCTTCCCAGAGGCATGCTTACACTACAGTTATAAAACTGCAACATTAACACCCCTCCTTCAGAGTGCAGGCACTGTACTTCCCATCTCCAGGACTCAAGTCCGGCCTGCCGGTTTCCTTGAATCCCTTCATAAATGTTACTTTGCTTCCACTCCAACAGCACGTCAAGAAACAATTTGTCTCCATTCACTCCTATCAAATACGCTCACACATGCTTGCTGGAAGTCCAAGCCCCTCGCACACAAAACCTCCTTTACCCCCTCCCTCCAACCTTTCCTAGGCCGACCCCTACCCTGCCTTCCCTCCACTACAGATTTATACACTCGCAAAGTCATTTTATTTTGTTCCATCCTCTCTACATGTAAAAACCAGCTTAACAAACCCTCCTCAGCCCTCTGGATAATAGTCTTGGTAATCCCACACCTCCTAATTTCCACACTACGAATTCGCTGCATTATGTTCACACCACACATTGATCTCAGACATGACATCTCCATTGCCTCCAGCCTTCTCCTTGTTGCAACATTCACCACCCATGCTTCACAACCATATAAGAGTGTTGGTATAACTATACTCTCATACATTCCCCTCTTTGCTTCCACGGACAAAGTTCTTTGTCTCCACAGATTCCTAAGTGTGCCACTTACCCTTTTACCCTCATCAATTCTATGATTCACCTCATCCTTCATAGACCCATCTGCTGACACGTCCACTCCTAAATATCTGAATACATTCACCTCCTTCATACTCTCTCCCTCCAATCTGATATCCAATCTTTCATCACCTAATCTTTTTGTTATCCTCATCACCTTACTGTTTCCTATATTCACTTTCAATTTCCTTCTTTTACATACCCTACCAAACTCATCCACCCATCTCTGCAACTTCTCTTCAGAATCTCCAAAAAGCAACTGTGACAACTCCCACTTTGTCTTTTAACCCCACACCTCTTGCCAACTCCCATGCATTCACTTCTCTTACAACCCCATCTATAAATATATTGAATGACCATGGTGACATCACTCATCCTTGTCTAAGGCCTACTTTTACTGGGAAATAATCTCCCACTCTCCTACATACTCTAACCTGAGCCTCACTATCCTCGTATAAACTCTTCACTGCTTTCAGTAACCTACCTTCTATTCCATACACCTGCCACATTGCCCCCTATCCACCCTGTCATACGCCTTTTCCAAATCCATAAATGCCACAAACACCTCTTTACCCTTATCTAAATACTGTTCAGCTATGTTTCACTGTAAACACTTGGTCTACACACCCCCTACCTTTCCTAAAACCTCCTTGTTCATCTGCTATCCTACTCTCCGTGTTGCTCTTAATTCTTTCAATGTATACTCAACAGACTTATTCCCCTATAATTTTTGCACTCTCTTTTGTCCCCTTTGCCTTTATACAAAGGAACTATGCATGCTCTCTGCCAATCCCTAGATACCTTACCCTCTTCCATACATTTATTAAATAATAGCACCAACCACTCCAAAACTATATCTCCATCTGCTTTTAACATTTCTATCTTTATCCCATCAATCCCAGCTGCCTTACTTCCTTTCATTTTACCCACTGCCCCATGAACTTTCCCCACACTCACAACTGGCTCTTCCTCACTCCTACAAGTTGTTATTCCTCCTTGCCCTATACACGAAATCACAGCTTCCCTATCTTCATCAACATTTAACAATTCCTCGAAATATTCCCTCCATCTTCCTGATACCTCTAACTCCATTTAATAACTCTCCTCTCCTATTTTTAACTGTCAAATCCATTCGTTCATTAGGCTTCCTCAACTTATTAATCTCACTCCAAAACGTTTTCTTATTTTCAACAAAATTCGTTGATAACATCTCACCCACTCGCTCATTTGCTCTCTTTTTACATTGCTTCACCACTCTCTTAACCTCTCTTTCTCTCCATATACTCTTCCCTCCTTGCATCACTTCTACTTTGTAAAAACCTCTCATGCTAACTTTTTCTTCCTTACTACTCTACATCATCATTCCACCAATCGCTCTTCTTCCCTCCCGCACCCACTTTCCTATAACCACAAACTTCTGCTGAACACACTAACACTACATTCTTAAACCTAACTTGTTGGTTCTCTGAACCATTCATCTACATTCTTAAACCTACCCCATACATCTTCAACCCTGTTGCCTATACTCTCACCAGCCCATCTATCCTCCAACAGTAGGTTTAAAAATGTAGTGTTAGTGTTCAGCAGAAGTTTGTGGTTACAGGAAAGTGGGTGCAAGAGGGAAGAAGAGCGATTGGTGGAATGATGATGTAAAGAGAGAGTACAGTAGTAAGGTAGAAAAAGTTAGCATATGAGAGGTTTTTACAAAGTAGAAGTGATGCAAGGAGGGAAGAGTATATGGAGAGAAAAAGAGAGGTGTAGATGAATGGTTCAGAGAACTGACGAGTTGGTAAATTAGACACATATGCAACACTTGGGTATCTTTATTGAGGAAACGTTTCGCCACACAGTGGCTTCATCAGTCCATACAAAGGAGAATCGTGAAGAACAGGAGTTTGAGGTGGTCAGTCCCTCAACCTTGAGTCGATGTTGTCAGTCCATCAATCTTGAATAGAATACAGCATATCTGCGAAGAGGTAGCTTATATACTGTAGGCAGGAGAGGTGCAGCAGTTGTAGGAGGTGTCACATCTGACCAATGTGGAAGTAGGTCGTGCCCTATTCAAGATTGATGGACTGACAACATCGACTCAAGGTTGAGGGACTGACCACCTCAAACTCCTGTTCTTCACGATTCTCCTTTGTATGGACTGATGAAGCCACTGTGTGGCGAAACGTTTCCTCAATAAAGATACCCAAGTGTTGCATATGTGTCTAATTTACCAAAAAAAGGTTAAGAGAGTGGTGAAACAATGTAAAAAGAGAGCAAATGAGAGAGTGGGTGAGATGTTATCAACAAATTTTGTTGAAGATAAGAAAAAGTTTTGGAGTGAGATTAATAAGTTGAGGAAGCCTAGGGAACAAATGGATTTGGCAGTTAAAAATAGGAGAGGAGAGTTATTAAATGGAGAGTTAGAGGTAGTATCAGGAAGATGGAGGGAATATTTTGAGGAGTTGTTAAATGTTGATGAAGACAGGGAAGCTGTGATTTCATGTATAGGGCAAGGAGGAATAACATCTTGTAGGAGTGTGGAAGAGCCAGTTGTGAGTGTGGGGAAAGTTCGTGAGGCAGTGGGTAGAATGAAAGGGGGTAAAGCAGCTGGGATTGATGGGATAAAGATAGAAATGTTAAAAGTAGATGGGGATATAGTTTTGGATTGGTTGGTGCTATTATTTAATAAATGTATGGAAGAGGGTAAGGTACCTAGGGATTGGCAAAGAGTGTGTATAGTTCCTTTGTATAAAGGCATAGGGGACAAAAGAGAGTGCAAAAATTATAGGGGAATAAGTCTGTTGAGTGTACCTGGTAAAGTGTATGGTAGAGTTGTTATTGAAAGAATTAAGAGTAAGACGGAGAGCAGGATAGCAGATGAACAAGGGGGCTTTAGGAAAGGTAGGGGGTGTGTAGACAGGCCTTCTCCCAAACTTCTCAGGGTCGAAAATTTTTTGGAATTTTTTTTTTATTTTTTCTTATGAAATGATAGAGAATCTTTTTCCGATCATAACTACACCAAAAGTATGAAATTTGATGGAAAACTAACGGAATTATGCTCTCGCGAAGTTATCGGTCAACGATATTTACGCATCGGCGATTTCGCCCACTTTGAGCCCTATTTTTGGCCAATTCCAATGTTCCAGTCTACTAAAATCATAGCTATTTCGCTAGAACTCCATTTCTTCTATCGATTGACTACAAGAAACCGCCCATTTACCAATTTCAACTACCCAAAAAAGTGGTCAGAAAATGGCAATTTGGCCAATTTCACACAAATTTCAAACGATGCCAATTTCAAAATGGGGTCCAGAATAAACAAGGCAGACATTCGTGGCACTAAAATAACATCATCTCTGTTCATTAGTCACGTCTCCAGGCCCCTCTTATATTACTTTTGCTTTCAATTTTGAATTTTTATTCTCACAAAAAATAGAAGATTTACTGTTTTTTTAGACTCGCCAGTTGATGTGTATTGGACGCATGGTATGATTTGTTTACTCTTGAACATCGGCAAAAATCAAACATTTTCGCTACTTTGAGCTCAATTTCAAGGTACTTATCATCAAACCAATCAAAATCATCTCTATTTCTGTAATATATCTTCCATTCTATCAAATGAAACCAAGAAAACGAGAATACATCAATAAATACCATACGAAAATAGACTGCAAAGTCGCTGTTTTAAACGAAAAAACGGTCTTTTTTTTTTTTTTCTCATTATGCAGTGTGTACTGCAGGAATTTTTTTTTATACTGCGCACACGGACCACACAGACCCATTCTTTCATACGTAGGCCTACCACCTGTTTCCCGCTTAATTTGAGGCTGCTAGAATTTACGCGTACTAGTACGGCAATGACACTGAAAGGGTTAAAACACTTGAAATTTTGGAATGTTTCCAGACATAATGGAGAGATGTGCTTACGAAGAATGTATACGAACTGGGTGGCACGCTGTGACCGTATTAAAAAGTCAGGTGGGGGGAGCCGTATAGCAAGTTTTGGTCATAATTTGAAATGTCTGTATTAGCGGAATGACGTAAGGCGAAATGCTGTAAAGCGGGGCCCTACTGTGTGTGCTTACAAAATATCCAATCACTCAATCAGTATTTATTTCCACATGATACATAGTTTGTACAAAATTGAATGGCAAGTATGTACATTAATCATATGCAAAGCTCCCTTATTTTTGCAGAGCATATCAAGCAAGCTTAACCCTAACGTCTAGAAGCACTATAGTATTTATAATATATGTATATAAGACATGATATTCACAATAAAATAAATGTATATGAAGCAGATAAAATTATGGTAAGGTACATGGGAATAAGAACATTAGTTTATACAGTGGACCCTCAGAAATCGAACACTCCCAACTCGCCCTTTTATGTAAGTTTATTATTGTAAGTGCTTTTATAGGTGTATTTTTTGGGGTCTGAAATGGACTTATAATTTACATCATTCCTTATGGGAATAAATTTGTTTGATAACAGCACTTGAACAGCATTCTGGAATGAAGAATGTTCGATTTCCGGGGGTCCACTGTATTTCATTAAAGTTATATAGTTAATTTGAAATAAAAATTACAATAGGAGTGATACTAATAACCTGTATTATTACAAATGTGATGAGATAGTATTTTACATATATGTATATAAGACATTAATGATATTCACAGTAAAACGTGTGTACATATATGCAACAATCATAGCAAGCTATATGAGAATAGGGTCCACTGTAGTATAAATTTAGAAAGTACTTTCTAAATTTATACTACAGTGGACCCTCGGTTAACGAAAAAACTTAATCCCAGAAGCCTGCTCAAGTGCCATTACCGAACGAATTTACTTCCTTAAGAAATAATGTCACGTAGGTTAGTCTATTTCAGACCCCCAAAAATACACTTCCACATGCACTTATAATATTATACAGTGGACCCTCGGTTAACGAAAAAAATTCATTGCAGAAGCCTGCTCAAGTGCCATTACCGAACGAATTTATGTCCTTAAGAAATAATGTCATGTAGGTTAGTCTATTTCAGACCCCCAAAACTACACTTCCACAAGAACTTACAAAATTATACTTACATAATTGCACGATTTCCGGGGTATTCGTTAACCGAGGGTCCACTGTACTTACATAATTGTACGATTTCCGGGGTATTCGTTAACCGAGGGTCCACTGTATATTAAAAATATTCAGTAATTCAAAATAAAATTTTAATACAAAATACCTAAAGGTGAAGCTAGTTACCTGAATTAATACAAAATATGAGATAGTATATGCCTGTCTAGTAATAAAGGAGAGTTGAAGGAAGGATGGAACAAGGACGACAGTATTGGATGAAAGACAGGGTTTCAGGATTTGTTTGGCATAAGTTGTCAGGATCACAGTAAGGCATGGAGGTTTTTTTTAATGGTAGTTTTCAAGTGGTTGGTAGATAGAGAACCTCTGGAATCTTCAGGCAGAGAGTTAGGTTTTAAGTCCTCATGTACACGTTGTTTTTTTACCAAGGTTGAGTCAGACATGGGGAATATCAGAGATTTTTGTCTAGTATTATGCCTAATGAGTTCTGTTGCAGCTATCAAGAAAGAGTTTCAGGGTAGGATTAATATTAAAATTGAGTATACATTCATATACTCAGTATATTTAATCTTTTGAAGAGTGGGGAGTGTATTGCCTGATACTAGACTGGTTGATCATTTGTACAGCTGCTTTTTGTTAAGTTATTGGCTTTAGGTGATATGCTGTAGTTGATGACCAGGAACAAATAGCATAGATGATGTAAGAATAGATTAGACAGTAGTATACGTACTTTAAAGTACTTTTGTTTGAGGTACATAGTAACGTATCTTAAATAGAGGATGCAAACTTGTTTAGATACCTTTTTTTAATGTTCTGAATGTGGGTGTTGAATTTCAAGCTCCTGTCAAGGTATATATCTAAGAATGTTTCGTCAGTTTGTCTTGCAATGGGAGAACTGTTATTCATATTCATAGTTGGACATTTCCAGCTCTTTCCAAACGTCATGTAGAAGGCCTTGTCAATCTTCAGAGTAATTTATTGGCAGTCATCCAGGTAAATATCTTTAACCCTTTGGGGGTCGACAGGCCTTCTCGGAAACGTGTTCCTGGGGTCAAAAAATATTCGGAAAAAAAAAAATTATTTTTTCTTATGAAATGATAGTTCTTTTTTCTGAATCTAAATAGCTAAACAAAAATTTTTTGCGATCAATACTTACGGAAATATGGAGGCTTCAAGTTGACCCAAAATGAACCGATGACAGCAACATCGGCGACTTCCGGTTGGCCGGTAATCGTTTTTTTTTTTTTTTTTAGTTTTCTTATGAAATTTAATTTTTTTTTTTTTCAAATAACTTTTATGGACTGTGAGACCAATATAAGTGCTGTTTTTCAAATATTCACTCACTATTTCTTATAAAATAATGCCACAAAGTTTGTTATCACTAGTTTGTTTACAAAACATATTTACAACAATGTACAATGTACAATTATGTTTATAACTATTGTTCAATCATATATATACACATATTGAGTCACTGCACATGTTTCTAGAAGTTCTGCAGCCTGTGGAAGTCTCTGAAACATGGTTCCATGAACAGTGGTGTTTCACATTCCACACATAAAACGAGTGTCTTTGCGTTGCTGTGGGCGTCTTTTTGTATGTGCACAGACATAACACCTCTTCTGAGCCTTTTTCTTGCAAGCAGTAGCAGGCAGTTTTGTTAGGAAGTGTTCACCACCAAGCCTCAGACGAGAGGGTAGTTGTTGGTAATTTCGTGGGCAGTTTTCTATTGCAGGTTGTGTTTCTTGGTACTTGGTGATTATTTGCCTGATAACAGACAAACAAAATTCGCCATATGGTGGTTTGTTTGTGGTCTTCAACTTATACATTATAAGCATTGAGCATGGAAATGTCCAGAATGTGAAAAAGAGTTTTATGTACCACTTATAACTCTTTCTAACACAATCAGCAAACCCAATCTGCATGTCACATTTGTCCACTGAACGCATATTGAGAGTGTAGTCCATCACAGCTGCAGGTTTTAGAATGGGTTCATCGGTCTCTCTATTCACCCTGCCACTGTCTGCCATTTCATTAGGGTGAATTGATGACAACAGTGTGACATCTCGTTTGTCATGCCACAGAAATGCCATGATATCATTGGCAGCAAACGCCTGTACCTCACCTCTACGAGTGCCTGCATTGAACCTAGGCATATGCTTACGATTTGCACGCACTGTACCGCACACATCTGTCAAGTTCACTCGCAAAAAATCACTGAGGGAGGGGCTTGTGTACCAGTTATCAGTATATAATATATGCCCCTTGCCAAGATATGGTTCCATCATTGTTCTAACCACATCACCAGAGATACCCAGTAACTTCCTGGTATCTTTCAATGTATTATTTCCAGTGTACACAATAATATCCAATACAAGACCAATGTAGCAATCACAAAGCACAAACAACTTTATACCAAAGCGTTTCCTCTTGCTTGGTATATACTGCTTGAATGACAGTCTACCTTTGAACAGAATCAGTGACTCGTCAATAACAAGCTTCCTGAAGGGATAAAAATACATATTGAATTTCTCTTTCAGATACAGAAACACATTCCTAATCTTGTATAACCTGTCGGTTCTGTCAGGCCTGGTTTTGTCTGAAAAATGCAACATGCGTAGAAGTAGCACAAATCGATTCACTGGTATAATATCACTGAAAGCTGGTGTTGCAATCAATCTGTCTGTTGACCAATATGATTTGATACGGTGCTTATACACATGTGGCATAAGCATTATTGTGGCAAAGAAAAGATACATCTCTGCCATAGTTGTCTCCTTCCACTGGTGTAGACGTGATTTTGGTGAAAGAATCGTGTTTGCCATTGTGTAATCGAAGTATCTATTGCTTTCTCTGATAATTATGTCTATCAGGGGTTCGTCAAAGAATAACTGGAAACATTCCAGTTCAGTGGCATTGTTCCCAAGTGGACAAGATGGGCGTAATCCACTGGGACTTTCATCAAACTGATGGGGATTGGGAATAAAATTCGCAGCTTCCTGCCAATCCCAGGTGCGGTCTGCTGGTGGGTACTGGATATTTACAGGTGGTTGTGGGGGTTGTGGAAGTGGAGGTTGTAGTTGTGGGGGTTGGTGGGTGGGTGAGGGTTGCCTTTGTTGTAACTGAGCTGACTCAGCGGCGTGGGTGCCAGCATGGTCCACTGCTGGTGCCTCGTGCTCGGCACCACCACCAACACTACCAGTTGCATACACATTTCTCATACCAATTGCAACGCTATCATCATCATTTTCACTATCACTTCCTGTTGTACGCCCACGGGATGTACTCCTAACCCTTGGAAGAGCATATGGCACACTACCAGAGCGCATATACCATCGTATATACTGACGCTTCACTGGTGAATATTCCTCTTCACTCGCGCTACTGGAACTATTTCGAAGGGCTTGGAGTTCATAGTCACTATCAGTATCATCACCATTGCTCACATCCGAGTCCGGGATATGAGTAAATAGGAGTTTCCGCCTTCGTTCTGGTACAACTGGCCGTGAACAAGACGCCACAGCACCAGAGGTGGACGGCTGTGGGTCGTCTGGGTTTTCCTCACTTATACCGGTATTATGGTCACTAGTTTCGGTCACAACCGCCTCAAAACCTTGAAAGTCACCTTCACTGACACCCCCATCACTGTTAGAACTGTCACTGATGAATAAAAGTGTCCCAATTCGCCGAGGAGTAAGGTGTTTCTTGCTGCGAGGCATGGTGGAGAAGGTGTACTGAAATGGTGTTCCCACAATGCACCACTGGGTGCCCGATTTTTTTCCTACTGCGCACACTGACCGTTCAGACTCATTCTCTCATCCCTAGGCCTACCAGCTGTTTCCCGCTTAATTTGAAGCCGCTAGAATTTACGCGTACTAGTACGGCACCAACCCCTGCTCGTAAAACGTACTAGTACGGCACCGACCCCGAAAGGGTTAAACTTCTCATTAACCCTTTCACTGTCCAGACCCAACCCCACATTAATATTGCTCTCAGTATCCACTTTTTTAATTATTCTTAATTCTGAAATGATAGAGAACCTTTTTCTGAAGGTAATGACACCAAAAGTATGAAATTTGATGGAAAACTCAAGGAATTATGCAGGCACGAAGTTAGTGATCACATCGAATTTACACATTGGAGATTTTGCCCAATTTGAGTCCTGTTTTAAGCCAATTCCATTGTTCCTTTCAACCAAATTCTTAATTATTTTGCTAGTGTGTGTTCTGTTCTATCAGTTGAGCACAAGAAACTGCCTATTCAGTTATTACAAGTACCCTATAAAGTGCACAGAAGCCAGTAAATTGGCCACTTTTGTACAATGAATCCTTAAACTGTGGACACCCTGAAAAAACAAATTCCTGTCTGTGGGAAGATTTTGAAAAAATAATTTTTATTTCTGTTCAATAGTTTATTTTTCCTGAATCGAATAAGACTAAAATCAGCAGAATCTGCTGAAAACTTAATGATTTTATGGTGTACTGAAGTTGGTAAATAAAATGATCACTTATTGGCAACAGCAGTGTAAAAGCACCAGCAATATTTACACTTTACAAGTATTAATGCTAAGATATGATTTTTTTTAATTAACATGTACACTAATTTCTTATATTTGATGTGATTAAAGGTGTTTCAGCACTTCAGACATGGGAAAATGCTTAGCCAAACATTGCTTCACTTGAAATATACTTTTTTTGTGTGTGAATATTTTGTACAAGGAATACTTATAACATTACAATGGTTTCAGAGTGTATTACTTTTCAAAACATGGAAATAACTCCAATTTATTAACTTGACTTTTTTTTATATGGTGTATGTTAGGCTTAAGTTTCCATTACTTTACCCCCACAAATTTTGATTAGAATAGCACTGTAGTACTACTGGTTACAGTACCTTTATATTCTTAGTGTCTGGTTGTCTTCTGTGTCAGTGGACCAAGTCCACTACTTTGGAAGACTACTGGATGATCAAGAATTATTACTTTCGTAATCAGGAGTTGTGGACAATCGGTAGTTTTGTACTTCCCCCTATTATCCGTTAGTTTTTACTATACAGTGGAACCCCGGTTAACGAAAAAAATTCCTTGCAGAAGCCTGCTCAAGTGCCATTACCGAACGAATTTACTTCCTTAAGAAAAAATGTCATTTAGGTTAGTCTATTTCAGACCCCCAAAAATACACTTCCACAAGCACTTACAATATTATACTTACATAATTACACGATTTCCGGGGTGTTCGTTAACCGGGGTTCCACTGTACTTTGCCCACTTGGAACTGATGCAGTCAGTTCCTCACGGAATGCTCAGACATGCTGATGGCTACTCCTATTTCCTTAATTTGATAGCCTGCTTTATGTAATCCAGTGATCTGTGGGATTGTCTCTTGAGTCAGTGACTTCTTGCCCATATTAAAAAAAAATGACAAACTTGACACTCAAGACCACATGGAGAAGGGAGATTGCAGACACACATTCGTTCACCATACAAGCCTAGTAGGCACTGTGCATGCAGCCTTAGGGTATCCTGAGATGTCGTGGTATGAGTTGCCATTCTGGCATAAATTTGTCACACCAAAACAACTAACAGGGTTGGTTATTAATTTCAACATTATGCCAGGTGCCTCCACCTGGCATATGGAAGGGTTGGAAAGAGAGAGGGTGGAGGATGATTAAAAGGTTGGGGCTTGAGCATCCAGCAAGCAAATGCGAGGATGTTAACCCTTTCGGGGTTTCGGCCATACTAGTACGGCTTACGCGCCAGGGTTTTCGTTGCACTAGTACGCCTAAATTCTAGCGCCCTCAAATCAAGCAGAAACAGGCTGTTAGGCCTAGATGTGAGAGAATGGGTCTGTGTGGTCAGTGTGCGCAGTATAAAAAAAATCCTGCACCACACAGTGCATAATGAGGAAAAAAAAAACTGACCGTGTTTTTGGTTTAAAACAGCGACTTTGCAGTCTATTTTCGTATGGTATTATGCTTGTATTCTCGTTTTCTTAGTCTCATTTGATAGAATGGATGATATATTACAGAAATATAGATAATTTTGACTGGTTTTACGATGACAAGTACCTTGAAACTGAGCGCAAAGTAGCAAAAATGTTCGATTTTTGCAATGTTCAAGAGTAAACAAATCACGATATGCGTCCAATACACATCAACTGGGTAGTCTAATATTCTTGCACAAGTGCGCTGATATTATTTATACCATTTTTACAATGATGCAGTTGTATACATAACAGTAAATCTACTATTTTTTGTGAGAATAAAAATTCAAAATGGAAAGCAAAAGTAATGTAAAAGGGGCCTGGAGACGTGACTAATGAACAGATAAAATGTTATTTGATTGCCAGGAATGTCTGTCTCATTTATTCTGGACCCTATTTTGAAATTGGCATCTTTTGAAATTTGTGTGAAATTGGCCAAATTGCCAATTTCTGACCACCTTATTGTGTAGTTGAAATCGGTAAATTGGCAGTTTCTTGTACTCAATTGATAGAACAAATGGAATTCTAGTGAAAAAGCTATAATTTTAGTAGACTGAAACATTGGAATTTGCCGAAAATAGGGCTCAAAGTGGGCGAAATCGCTGATGCGTAAATGTCATCGATACTGCTAACTTCGCGAAAGCATAATTCCGTTAGTTTTTGATCAAACTTCATAATTTTGGTGTCGTTATGATCGGAAAAAGATTTTCTATCATTTCATAAGAAAAAATAATTTTTTTTTTCTGAAAAATTTGCGACCCTGAGAATGAGTTTGGCAGAGGGCCTTTGGACCCCCAAAGGGTTAAGAATGTTTTTTTTTTTTGGGAGGGGGACGGGTTGATGTGCTGTTGCATTGTGAGGAAGGCAACATTTATAAAGGAGTGCAGGAATCTGAATATTCAGACTTGAGTTCCAGAGGTGGTAATTACTGTACCTCCTCCCCAAAGGTAGGGTAGGAATGTTGCAGTTTAAAGAGTTATTTAAATTGTGAGGCCCACTCACTTCTGGCAAGACTGCTAAAGACTGGCTGCTTGTGAATGTTTCAACTTCTCTGAGTCCCCCTTCCCTAGTGAGATATAGGTGGTGTGGCTAAAAAAGATGAATGAGAAGATATTTGCTTTAATAGTCTCTGAATGAGAAATGAGGGATGCCTTATCACAATCTTTGAAATTTATCTTGTCCCTTTCTCCAAACCACTACCTTTGTTCTCTAGAATCTACCTCATGATTACCTTACTAATTTTTAAAAGTTTTTCTATTGTGAAAATTTATATTTGGGAAAATAAGAGTTAGGGTAGGCATAGACCTTGTTTGGCAAATCAGTTTTAGCTTTGTAAAAGGTGATAAGCCTACATCTAAAGTAGGACATGTTCAATTTGATTCAGTATGGAAGTTAAGGATAAACATGACTAGGGCTAAGGAATATTTTTCATGTTCACTCTCTTTTTGTATTAAAGCTTAAAAATAATATTGAATTTCATTTGAAGTATGAATGTGATGTCTTTTCTCTTTAATATTAGGTGCTGGAATCTTTGACTGGTCAGAAGCCAGTGTTCTCTAAGGCACGCTATACTGTGCGCTCCTTTGGCATCCGCCGTAATGAGAAGATAGCAGTCCACTGCACAGTCAGAGGACCCAAGGCAGAAGAGATTTTAGAAAAAGGATTAAAGGTACAGTATCAATAATAATATGTCATTAAAATGAGAAATTCTGTACACATTCTCATGAAAGTCCACATTTAGTAATATGTGCACTGTATATGGAGTAGATGTGTAAGATAAGGTTGGAGGAATAATTAGCAGTGTTTGGTGCTTTCCTCTCACTGTCAGTCTTTCTCCTACAGTGATTAAAAATACAGTAAGTATTCAAGGTTAACTTTTGATGCAATTATTTCTATTTTGTATTTAACTGCAGTCAAAAAATTGGCACATTTTTTAATTAAAATATTAGTAACATTCTTGTTTTGAATAATAGTAATTCCCCGAGCTGTAACATCCCCGCTGATCTTTCAAGGTACAGTAGACCCCCGAGTAACGATCAGTCCAAATAACTATTTTTTCGTGTAACTATTGCTTTTTACGGTCAATATTTTTCTCGTGTAGCGATATTTACTCGTGTAGCTATCCGTACCAGACCTGTCCGCCTGCCCACGCTTCGCCGCGCAAGACGCCAGTCTAGCGTTGTTTACACTTGAGTGAACAATACCCAGCGCGATATTTCAAACATTTCACAATAAATTTACTCTGTTTATTGCTGGTTTAGTGATTGTCACTGTGAAATAAGTCACCATGGGTCCAAAGAAGCTTCCTAGTGGCACCCCTGTGGTAAAGAGAGTGAGGAACACCATCGAACTGAAGAAAGAGATTGTTGAAAAATATGAGAGTGGCGTACATGTGGGGGAGCTTGCCAGGATGTACGTAAAAAACCAATCTACTATCACCACTATCCTGGTAAAGAGAAAAGAAATCAAGGACGCTAATGTTGCAAAAGGGGTTGATATGTTAACGAAAAATAGATCGAAAACAGTGGATGAGGTTGAGAAGTTGTTGATGGTTTGGATAAACAATAAACAGATATAGATGAATGGTTCAGAGAACCGACAAGTTATAAATTACACACATGCAACACTTGGCTATCTTTATTGAGGAAACGTTTCGCCACACAGTGGCGACAGGCTGTAGATGAATGGTTCATCTACATCCTGTCTGACACAGCAACATCTTTGGGATCTTGATACAAACGAATTCTTCAACACTTGTCCAACCTTTGGACGAAGACCTACTTCGACTAGTGGATGGTACCACTATGACCCCGCTTCCTCCTGCTTCGCCTCACCTGACTACAGTATATAAGCCACCTCTACGGCCCTGTGCTGTACTTCCTACAAGATTGATGGACTGAACACATCGACTCCAGGCCGAGGGACTGATTACCTCAAACTCCTCCTCTCCTTAAACCTTTCTGCTTTGTATTGGACTGATGAAGCCACTGTGGCGAAACGTTTCCTCAATAAAGATACCCAAGTGTTGCATATGTGTCTAATTTATAATAAACAGATAGCAGGTGATAGTATTTCCACGGCGATAATTTGTGAAAAGGTAAGGCAGTTGCACGCAGATCTTGTCAAGACAATGCCTGGAACCAGTGGTGATGCGAGTGATCTTAAAGCCAGCAGAGGCTGGTTTGAGAGGTTTAAGAAACGTAGTGGCATACACAGTGTTGTGAGGCAGCCAGCTCAGGCAAACGTGCAGCTGAAAAGTTTTTGAGTGAATTTAAGGGGTATGTAGAGGCTGAAGAATTCCTCCCCAACAAGTGTTTAATTGTGATGAAACAGGCCTGTTTTGGAAGAAAATGCCAAACAGGACCTTCATTACTCAGGAGGAAAAGGCACTGCCAGGACACAAGCCAATGAAAGACAGGCTAACTCTCATGATGTGTGCTAATGCCAGTGGTGATGTCAAAGTGAAGCCTTTACTGGTGTATCACGCAGAAAATCCCAGAGCCTTCAAGAAACACAATGTTAACAGGAATAATTTGTGTGTGCATTGGAAGGCTAACACCAATGCATGGGTCACTGAGGACTTTTTTGTGGAATGATTGACTGGAGTGTTTGGCCCTAGTGTGAAGAAATACCTCCTGGAAAAGAAATTGGGACTCGAGTGCCTCCTTGTACTGGACAATGCTCCTGCTCATCCTCACAGTGAAGTATTTTTGGATGTCTGGAACGGATTAATTGTATTTACATTATTTCTTATGGGAAATAAGGTTTCGAATAACGATTTTTTCGTGTTGAGGTCTAGCTCGTGGAACGGATTAAGATCGTTAGTCGAGGGACCACTGTTTTGGTATTGTACCTTCCCTCCTTTTCCATCCTGTTGTGCTGGAAGCATTTAAATATGGAATAAATTGTCGCAGAAGATAAGTTAGACATCACATGCCTATTTAAACTATAACCCTAAACCACAGGTCCGTGAATATGAGCTGCGTCGTGACAACTTCTCCCAGAATGGCAACTTTGGGTTTGGTATTCAGGAGCATATTGACTTGGGTATTAAATATGATCCTGCCATTGGGATCTTCGGTTTGGACTTCTTTGTTGTGCTTCAGAGACCAGGTAAAATTAACATTTGCTCAAATTTTGTTTTCTTTGAGGTGTTGTGTTCAATATTGGTAAAAAAGTTACAGTACCATATTTGATTCTGAATTGTAACAGCCAATTATACATCTATTCCAGGATACCGGGTAGCAAAGCGACGCCGGAATCCAGGCAAGATTGGGCCACAGCACTGTCTGGTCAAGGAGGATGCAATCAAATGGTTCCAGACCAAATATGAGGGTATTATTCTGCCAGGCAAAAAGAAGTAAATCATGTATTTAGTAAAAAAGAAGAATGAAAACTAGTTTTTTTTAACATCTTTATTATGTTGCTTAAAAAAAAGATGGGGGGGGGTCCATGAACTAATATAAGCTTACACCTGTCTTCCTTGGATCAAACTTGACTACCCTCCCTCTAATTCTGCAGTCACTGCCTTTCCAGGCAAGTCCCTTGAGGCTTGTGAAAAGCTCTTAGCAATATAATTTTGAGTGCTTGGATTGCAAACCGTATTTCCTCTCATTCCTTGGGTGTTTTATGCCTTGTAATTGTTCAGTGTCTCATGAATGTACTCACCTAATTGTACTCACCAAATTGTGGTTGCAGGGGTCGAGACTCAGCTCCTGGCCCCGCCTCTTCGCTGTCCGCTACTGGGTCTCTGCTCTCCCTGCTCCATGAGCTTTATCATATCTCGTCTTAAAACTATGTATGGTTCCTGCCTCCACTATATCTTTCTCTAGACTATTCCACTTCCTGACTACTCTGTGGCTGAAGAAATGCTTCCTAACATCCCTTTGACTCATCTGAGTCTTCAGCTTCCAGTTGTCTAGTTACATATTTGTTTAGTGCTTTGTTTAATGTAGTAATGGGTATCATTCCATTGCTATAACATTCCCTATGTATTTAAAATATTCACTGCTTTCTGTCAACCTGTTTTTCATGAGAAACTTTTAAATCTTTCTTTCAACGCACCAGCCGTTTCCCACCAAGGCAGGGTGGCCCAAAGAGAAAAACAAAAGTTTCTCTTTTTAACTTTAGTAATGTATACAGGAGAAGGGGTTACTAGCCCCTTGCTCCCGGCATGTTAGTCGACTCTTACGACACGCATGGCTTACGGAGGAAGAATTCTGTTCCACTTCCCCATGGAGATAAGAGGAAATAAGAACAAGAACTAGTAAGAAAATAGAAGGAAACCCAGAGGGGTGTGTATGTATATGATTGTACATGAATGTGTAGTGTGACCTAAGTGTAAGTAGAAGTAACAAGACATACCTGAAATCTTGCATGTTTATGAGACAGAAAAAAGACACCAGCAATCCTACCATCATGTAAAACAATTACAGGCTTTCGTTTTACACTCACTTGGCAGGACGGTAGTACCTCCCTGGGTGGTTGCTGTCTACCAACCTACTACCTACTCATCCTTCATAAACCCATCTGCTGACAAGTCAACTCCCCGTTTTCTGAAAACATTCACTTCTTCCATACTCCCTCTCTCCAATGTGACATCCAATTTTTCTTCATCTAAATCGTTTGATACCCTCATCACCTTACCCATATCTTTGTTTACTTTCAACTTTCTACCTTTACACACCCTCCCAAACTTGTCCACTAACCTTTGCAACTTTCCTTTAGAATCTCCCATAAGCACAGTTATCATCAGCAAAAAGTAACTGTGTCAACTCCCATTTTGTACTTGATTCCCCATAATTTAATCTTACTCCTCTCCCCAACACCCTAGCATTTACTTCTTTTACAACCCCATCTATAAATATATATGTATTAACCATGGTGACATCACACATCCCTGTCTAAGACCTACTTTTACCGGCAAGTAATCTCCCTCTCTCCTACAGACCCCTAACCTAAGCCTCACTATCCTCATAAAAATTTTACAGCATTCAGTAACTTACTACCAATTCCATACACTTGCAACATCTGCCACATTGCTAACCTATCCACTCTTATATGCTTTTTCTAAATCCATAAATGCAATGAAAACTTCCCTACCTTTATATAAATACTGTTCACATATATGCTTCAATGTAAACACTTGATCTACACATCCCCTACCCCCACTAAAACCTTGCTCATCTGCGATCCTACTCTCTGTTTTAACTCTAATTCTTTCAATAATAACCCTACCATACACTTTACCTGGTATACTCAGTAAACTTATTCCCCTATAATTTTTACAATCTCTTGTCACCTTTCCCTTTATATAAAGGAACTATACACGCTCTCTTCCAATCCTTAGGTACCTTCCCCTCTTTCATACCTTTATTAAACAAAAATACCAACCACTTCAACACAATATCTTCCCCCGCTTTTAACATTTCTCTCATGATCCCGTCCGTTCCTGCTGCTTTACCCCCTTTCATTCTACGTAATGCCTCATGCACCTCCCCCACTCACATCCTGCTCTTCACTCCTAAAAAATGTTATACCTCCCTGACCAATGCATGAAATTACCGCCTCACTTTCTTCATCAACTTTTAAAAGTTCCTCAAAATATTCCCGCCATCTACTCAATACCTCCAGCTCCCCATCTACTAACTCCCCTATTTTGTTTTTAACTGACAAATCCATTCGTTTCCTAGGCTTTCTTAACTTGTTTATCTCACTCCAAAACGTTTTCTTAATTTCAACAAAATTTATTGACAGTACCTCTCCCACTCTCATCTACTCACCTTCTGCACTCTCACCACTCTCTTCACCTTTCTTTTACTCTCCATATACTCTGCTCTTCTTACAACACTTATGTTTTGTTAAACCTCTCATAAGCTACCTTTTTCTCTTTTATCACACCTTTTACTTCATCATTCCACCAATCACTCCTCTTTCCTCCTGTGTGTGTGTGCGCCTGCGCGCAAGACGAGCCACGGGGGGTGGAAATCTTTAGATCAAGTACTTTCACACTTCTCAGTACGTCATGAGGAGCTGTGGAAGGGCAACAACAGGAGAAATTCAAATTTTTATAACATAAGAAAGAAGGGACACTGCAGCAGGCCTACTGGACCATGCGAGGCAGGTCCAAGTCTCCCACCGGCTTAAGCCAATGCCCCGACCCAGCCAGGTCAGGTTACATTCACTTAAGGAAGGAGCAAGGCATCTGACCTAGTAGCACAAACTAGTCAGGTCCAACTCACACC
>WNWK01035465.1:0-19751 GCA_009830355.1 Cherax destructor | reverse complement strand
GGAAAAACAGGGAACAGGGGGGGTGGAGGAGGGACTGCTGTTTCCCGAGGGGATTTTGATGAGCGGAAAAGGACCCAGAGGAGAAGCAGGAGATTACATAGGGGAAATTTAACAGCCCGGAGGTCCCAAGGTGGTAATTGCAGGATTTAAAAACCACCAAAAACAGGGGGCCCAAAGGAAAAGAGATGATAAAAGTAATGGGAGTGATGGAAAACCCCGTTGAAGGGCCAAAAGGGGCTAGGGAGCAGGGAAAAGCTACTGACTGGGTGATTTCAACCACAAGGAAATAGACGGGAGAACTTGGAGCCACTTTGGGGAAACCAAGATACGTGGAGGGCCCAAGATGATGGAGGTGGTAGTGGAAAACATCATGTACCAAAACGAAGGGGGATATTTCCAGGGAGAGGGGAAAAGGGGAATGAACCAGGCTGGCCCCCAGTATTCACCTTGAGGGCAGATATTGAGGACATTAACATGAAAGACCCTGGGGCCCAAAGTGATCATAGGGTTTTTTGCTTTGATTACACAGAGAGTTACAAGTGGGGGGGGAAGCAGATAGCGCCCAGAAGAATGGCCAAACTAAAAAAAGGGGGACGGGGCAAAAAATTTCCCTAAACAACGTTAGGGAACAGAGAACAAAAAGGGGAAATCGAAACAGAAAAGATGGAATATGGACAACAATATGAAAAAAAAGGGGAAAAGGAGGTTTGTCCCCCAAGGAAAAAAAAACAAAAAAAACCCGGGATGCCCCGGGGTTTCACCCAAAGGGGCAGGGAGGCCAAAACCAAGTGGGGCTAGGGAATGGAAGAAGTAAGAAGGAAAAAGGGACCCAGGAAAAAAAGGAGAGCAGAGAGCCAAAAAATATGCACAGGTAAGAAGGGGGCCCCCAAGAAAGTACAGAATGACATAGCAGGGAAAGCCAAATCTGACCCCAAAACTGTTGTAGGGGCATTTCCCCGGGGGGGGAGAAGAACAGTCAAGAACCAGGGACAGCTAAAAAAGGAGGAAAGATCAAAGAAATGACTGGGGGAAATGTGTGGGGGAAATCAACAGGGGATTTTAAAAAAGTGTTCACCGAGGAGACAGAAGGGACCCGGGAAAGACAGAGAGGAGGGACCACCGTGTTGGACACCCCAAACCTGCAAACCAAAAGAATGAAGAGGTTTCCCGAGGAGCTAGATACCTGAAAGGCGACGGGGCCCGGGTCACATTCCCCTCCCTGGGAGAGGGGGCTGAGGTGCCATGTGACCCCAAAACAATATTCAAACATTTATCGAAACAGGGGACAACCTGAGGTATGCCTCTTTAAGGGGGCTCCTTTTTCATGGGAAACAGGTTATCAGTAGGGTTCTTGGAGATAAAAAGGGAGTCCGGGAAACTCACGACTGGTTTGACAGGGTATATTAAGTAAAAGAGGGGCAGTACCCCGCGCCTTGGGGGTGTTCAGTTAAAACGCCCAGCACGGAAAGAGGGAGAGGCCCCCGATGTAGCACTGGCATGGTGCGGGCCCTGACCCACCTGGGGTCTACCTGGAGAGAATTCCAGGGGTCAACGCCCCCGGCCCCGGGCTGTGACCAGGCCTCCTGTTGGGCCAAAAGCCTGATCAACCAGACTGTTTACTGGCCGCAGCAGTCCAACATTTAAACCACAAACCCCGGGTGATCATAAAATTGAGGTGCCTGGGGCCAGTGCCTCTTGAAGACAGCCAGGGGCTTTGGGAATCCCCCGATGTTGCTGGGAGGCAGTTGAACAATCTTGGGTCCCCATATTTTTTGTCCCTCAACGTGCTAGGGGACCCCTACCTTCGGGGGGATGTTAAAACCCCGCCCAGTCTTTTTTCTTTTTTTGATTTTTTTTTTGAAAAAATTTGGTACTAAGCCCCGAGAATTTTCCATGTGTATATAATAATGATTCCCGCCCTTCTAGAGAGTACAGGTTTGGGGAACTTCAAGTTTTCCCAGTAGTTGAGGTGGTTTATCGCACTTATGCTGCGGTGAAGGTTCTCCCACATTTTTAAGGTCAGCAACCCCCCCGCCTTGGGAAAGGGCAGAAGGGGAGCAAATTCCGCCCAGATAGAACAAACGATCTGTAGAGTGTCAACATAGCCTTGGCATCCCCGGTTTTGAAGGTTTTTCATTATCCATTCTGTCATTTTTCGAAGATGCAATTGCTACATTGTTATGGGCTAAGGTGGGTCCTCTGACATGATCACTCCCGGTCTTTGACATTAGTTTTTCTATTGTGTGGTTGGGAAATTTGTTTTGTAATTCCCCATGAGATTTTAATTTCTTCACGTTTTTCGTTCGAGTAATTGAAATTTTCATCATTGAACTTCAAATTTTTTTCTGCAGCCCATTTAAAGAGGTTTATGTCTGTTTGGGGTCTTGCGGGCTTCAAGGTGGAACTGGGCATAAAGGCCGTTTTCATCTTCCCAAAAGGGAAAAACAGCACTGTATTTTAATATCCCCGTCAATGTCTGATATGAGGATGAGGGAATAGGGTGGGAGGGGACGTCCTTTTGGAAAGAGCTTTTTACAGTAGCTGCCCCAGATTTTCCTGTTGATCATTTTTTGTGTTTTTGTTTAGGAAATTGATCCATCTACCAACTTTTTTGTTTTCCTTTTTCACGCATTTTTTGTGCTATTACACCAAGGTCACACTTGCCCAAAAGGGTTTTAAAATCTGTGTATATAACATCTGCATTTTTTATCTTCTAAATCCAAAGGGCCTTGTGTAGTGGGGCCAGTAGTTTGGGGCAGACAGGAGCGGCCTGCCCCAAACCCATGCTGTCCTGGGTTTGGGAATTGATGGGTATCAAGATGGGTGGCGGGTCTTGCTTCTTTGAACCCTTTTTAAAAATTTTTATGATATGGGACGTTAGCCAATTTGGGCCGTAGTTCTTTGGTTTTTGCCCTTTCCCCCCGTGGAGCAGGGCCATGTCTGTTGTTTTTTGTATTGGGGGGGATCCCCGTGTCCATGCCCCCCCAAAGGGTGTTAAAAGCATGTGATGGGGCTTCGCAGTTCTTGATGAAAACGGGGTTCCAGAGTTGGGCCCGGGGGAGTGTGGGGCAGGCCATTTATTGCCTTTTTAAGCATTTGGCGCCCGGGGTGATGTCTGGGAAAAGGGATGCGCCCGTCAAGTTTTGGGGGCACCCCTAAAAAAACTTTAGGTTTTTATTTTAGTCTGGTTAGTGGCTCGCTAAAGACTGGGGTCATACTGGGGTTTAAGTAACCATTCATTTTCTTTCTGTCATCTGTGTAGGACCCAAACTGGTTTAAGTAGGGCCCCAAAACTGGTTGTTTTTGACTTTGATTTTAATAGGAAAAAAAAATACTTAGGGGTTTTTTTCAATTTCATTTATTTTAGTTCTTCCCGGTTTTTGATTCCTATAAGATTCCTTTTTGTTTTTTAAATTTATGTTTGCTTTTCCCCTGGCTAGTGTCTCCCCCCTTTTAAGGAATTGGGGCCCCCCTGAGCCCCTCCGTTTTTCTGTGCCTTCGCCTGTATAGGGGGCGCCCCTTTTCTTTCCCCAGTTTGATCTTTCCTCCTTTTTCCCTTTAAAGGAATCTGCCTTGAGCAAACCCAAGTACCCCAAAAGTTAATTTTTTCAGAAAAGGGGGCCCCTGGGGTGCTTAGGGAACCTTCCCCGTTTTTAATTTTGACTTGGTTTACTTGGTCCCACCCAAGTTTTTTTTTTAAATTGAATTTAAAAAAGCCCCCCACGGCTGATCACATTTTGGATCTGGGGTCCCCCATATGCCCGGGCCTCATTATTTGGGATCTGAGTATATTGTTTTTTATATGATGACATTTCGTACGATAATCATTGTTGGGGGAAAGATGAGGTCCAGCGATTTCTAATCTTGTGGGCTCCCAATATTTGCTGGGTTTTTGGGGAACTTGGTGGGGATTTAAAAAATTCATGTTGTGTGAATTTTCATCTGAGCTGCCTCCTGGGTTAACCTCTCCAATTGTTTGCAATGTTCCTCCATTTTTGGTGCCTGAGGTTGAAATCCCCAGAGCAAGATGTTTTGGGGGAGGGGCTGGGAAAATTTTTCCAACCCCGTGGCCCAATTTTTTGAAGCTGTTCCCCGGAAATTTGGGACGTTTCACGGGGGCCTTTGTAGACAACCACGATGACCAGGTTTTTATTTCGACCCTTTTTTCCCCCAAATTCCCAAATACATCATTTGAGGCATTTAGGGAGTTCTGGCCAAAAAGGACTGGTACAAAGGAAAAAAACCCCATTTTTTCCTTTTTCACTCCCGTCCCCCGTATAGGTTGTAGCCCGGGGTCCATATTTCATTGTCCAAGTGATCTCTTTTTGGGGCTCTGTGATAGCCGCAAAAAAAGGTTTTTTACTCCCCGTAAAGTCCAGGGAAAAGGTACCTTGTTTGTTTGGCTTTTGACCCTGTATATTAGCAAAGATGAATGTAAAATTGATTCATAATATTCTGACAGCTTGGCCATTTATGTTTAGTCTTGACATAAAAAAATCTCTATAAATGAACAGGCAGGTGATACTGGGGGGATTTTATACAAAGCAAACACATTTAAATTTTGAACTAATCAAGGAAAATAAGGAATTAAATCACTGAATAGATAATAATAACTGATCTAATATCACAACCCCTTTAAAATAAAGGTTCCCTTTATAAATTATTCTTCGGGAATGCATTACAATTTTAAAATTAATACCCCTTTTTAAACCCCGGGGTAAATATTTACAGGGGAAAAAGTTTTAACAGAAAAAATAGACTCGGTAAAACAGGTCATACTGTTAAAATTTCCAGAACTCGGAGAGAACTTGAACACACAAAAATCTTACTAGATAGGGGGAAATCTGAGAACAAACACACAAAACAAACCCCAGTTCTAAACGGGATTTTCTGATTTTCTATTTTTAGCCCAAGGCTTATGATCACTTTCCTACTAAAGGGGAATGAACAGGCTGAAAAAGAACTTAAAAACAAAAATGAGAAAAAGGAGAACCCCCATTATCTCTTACTGTAGGTTAAGCTCGACATCAACACTTTATTTTCAAGGATTTACCCCCAACTGGGATAAAAATCACTATCTAGAACACGAGGAACAAAACTGGACTCTAGTTAATACACTAGCAAAGAAAAAGCTTTTTGCAATTCCGGGATCAGCAAAAAGATGGTATAAAATCATTCAAGTAGTTTTTTCAACAAAGGTCCTCTGGAGAAAGGGAAATACTACTTAAAAATAGGCATTGCAAGGGTAGGTTAGCACTAAGGAAAAATTGGGGGACTTAGACACCCTAGGCATTTGAACCCATCTTGCATGCCTTGGTTGAGGTAGAACAAGACAGGAATGACAGTTTTCTAGGGGCCTGACAGCCCCGGCTACATTAATAAATAACAAATCGCCAATCTGAACTTCCCCATTCTGCAAAACTGTGGCAAATCCGGATGGAAACGGGGGAGCAAAATATTGCCCAAAAGCTAGATACTTTTTTTCCCACAAAAGGGGCTATGAGGACTTCACGGGCTCATGATCATTAAGCTTTGACTTGCAGGATTAAAAAAGTTATCTCTTGAATTAACTTGAGACAGATTTCCCGGCAAATAAACGAGAAAACAAAAAAAAAATAATAAAAGAAAGATACAGCCAAAAAGCTTAACTGGTAAACAAAGTTTAAATACCTGCATTATAAAAGAAAAAATGCACAATAAAATTTAAAAAAAAAAGAAATCCAAATAAACTATTTCATTTTGTTTTTAGTTTAATAAAAAAGGTCATGCTCTGTGTAAAAAAAAAGATTTTACGAGGCCTCACAAGGGAGTGAAATTTAAAAAATTTCAGGGAAAGGTTAAAACGTTGACATTGATAAGGTCTGCCTTTATATGAAAAATTTTTTTCATTATGTTGAGAAACTGGGATTCCAGGATTTCTATAATGGATCAGTCCTCATTAAACTTAATTTTTTTAGCTGGAATATTGCATCACGAAAAGATTTTGGCCCTTTCATCAAAAACCACCGAACCCTTGATAGGGGTTCACAAGAGTGCAGGGCCCCTAAAAAACCCCACCCCTAAATTGCCATCATTTGTTGATAAAACCCTTAAACCCAACAACTTTTGTGTTCTATATATTAAAAACCTTCCCCCTTTTCCACATAAGAAAACAGAGGGGCTGCAAATAATGGTGTTAGGATTTATATTGGGAAATCTGCCCCAACATATTTTTTTATGCTCCTGTGAAGGGTTTAATTACTTGGAGCTCCCCCCTTGTTTTGTCTGGCCTACCCTTTTAATTGGAGATTATAATGCAAGACACAAAAAATTGGGAAACCCCGGTTTAATCCAAAAGGAACCCAAATGTTTTCGGTTTAAAAAGTCATATAATGTGCAAATTGTAGGTGACCCCGAACCCACACATATCTATGGAAACCGATCTGGGGTCTTGGCTTCAACATTACTTCTTTTCCCGTGAGTCACCGTACAGATATATCATCGACCATTTCCCCGGCCAACCCCCACTAGATATAGGTAATACTATCCTTCCTGGTGGAAAAATTCAAACGGGGAAAAGTTTTAATGTTTCCCCCGATCAACATGGGGGACTTTGGACATGTGACTGACTGGAAACCTAGGGGGTTCCTCCGTTGAAATTTTAAAAATGACCCTTTTGGGGCAGTATTCAGAAATTAAAATCGCCTCAAAAACCCCCTGGAACTCCAACCCAACCAACTTCCCTAAAATCATACCCCCTATAAAACCCTACTTATTAAAATGGGTCTTAAAAATTCGAACACTGAAACGTACTGCTCGCAAAACTAGGTGCCATTTTTAAAAAATAGTTTTCCCCGGAATGCTGAGACTTTTTCCCAAACTGCCTTTGCTGCTGCCAGAGAGGTACAAGACCCGCGGCAAACTGACTGGGAAAAATTTGTAAAATGGTCTCAATGCTCACACCCCCTTACCCGAGCATGGAGGGACAAAATAGATTAAGGGCAAAACCCGGTCAGATTGCGCCCCCTCACCCCTTTACGGGGGGGCAATGAGCAATATGTTTGGGGCTGTTAATAAGCTATGAAAATCTTCCCAGTACCACACAGGCAAAAATTAAAGACAAATATAATGTTGGGGAGATACTTGTTTGTTTTGGTTTAAAGGGAAAATGACTGTAAAATTCCTTTACCGACTTTGAACTTGATGCAGCACTAACTAAGGGCAAACCCCCGTCACCCGGGGGGATGGTAATTTTACCACAAAATACTAAGATTGTGTGTCAAGGACCAGGCAATCTCTTTTCGAATTATACAACATGAGCTATTTAAATGGCGGAAACCCCAAACTTTTAAAAACCCAAAAGCCCCATCATTCCCGTTCCCCAAACCCAATCAAAAAATTCATTTTTGCCCAATATCTCTTACTAGCCGCTTATGTAAAAAATTTGAAGGGACTTAATCGTCCCAACAGAATTTTAAAAATTTTTGTCCCCCCGGGTTTCATGGTTTCCCCTGCTGGGAAAGGGGAGGGGTTTTAGGTTTAGAAAGACTGAGGAAAATAACAATGTACTTCCAAGGGCCCCCCAAAAACAATAACAAAACAATTATAAATGACTGAAAAAAACAAAATAGTATTTTTCCCCCACTGCCCCAACCCTTTTCATTCCCCCTTTCCAAAATTCCAAAATCATCCAAATTTTAAAACCCAAACCCATCTGGAGGGTTGAAACTCTGCTGGAACGCCGGAGAATTGGAGGGGTTTTCACTGTCCTGAGGGCCTTCTCTTTTCTCCCCCCGGCTGGTTCCCCAAAAAACCTCCCAGGGGGTTCTTCCCACAACCCCCTTTTTTTTAAACCAAACCTGTTTTGGGGGAGTTCCTCCAAAACCCCTTACTGCTTTGGAATTTAACCCTTTTTTCCCCCACTCCTAAACCCCGGATGAGCTGATCCATATGTCCTTTTTTATATCATGTTACTAAACCCCCTAATTTAAACTTTTTAATTCCTAACCCCCAATACCCCCCACAATTTTTCTTCTACCCCCGGGTCACCTTTTTTCCCCCAAATTCCTTGCATACACAGATCATCAACTTTTTAAAAGCTTCACCACTTTGGGCACCCGCAGGGGATGTTAGGCAATGAATTGTCCTCTTTTAAAAGGGCATTTGACAGCCAAAGGGGCTTTTTTTTTTAAAAACCCAAGGGGCCCCGGGAAATTTTTTTTTCCCTTTTTTTTTGGGGGAAAGGGCCTTTTTTTCCCCGGGTTTTAAGGGGCCCCCCCTTTTTTAAAAAATTTTTTTTTTTGAAAATAAAAATTTTTTAAAAAAAAATTTTTTTTTCTTTTGGGGGGTTTTTTTTCCCCCCAAAAGTTTTTAAAATTTTTTTTGGGGGGGAAAAAAATTTGTTTTTTTTAAAAAAAAAAAATTAAAATGTTTTTTGGGGGGAAAAAAAAAAAATTAAAAAAAAAAACCCCTTGGGGGAATTTTTTTTTTTTTCCTTTTTTTTCCATTTTTTTCCCCGGGATTTTGGAAAATTTGGGGGTTTTTTAAAAGGGGGGGTTTTTTTTTCCCCCTTTTTAACCCCCCAAAACCCCCAAACCCCCCCCCCTTTTTTTTTTTAAGGGGAAAAAATTTTTTTTTAAAACCCCTTTTTTTTAAAAAAAAATTTTCCCCCCCGGGGGGGGGGGAAAAGGGTTTTTTTTTAATTTTTTTTAAAAAAATTTTAAAAAAAAAAATTTTTTTTTTCCCTTTTTTTTTTTTCCTAAATTTTTTTAAAATTTTTTTGGGTTTTTTTTTTTAAAAAAAAAGGGGTTTGGGGGAAAATTTTTAAAAGGGCTTTTGAGGGGAAAAATTTTTTTTTTTTTTTTTTAAAATTTGGGGGGGAAGGGAAAAAATTTTTTTTTTTTTTTTTAAAAAAATTTTTTTCCCCTTTTTTTTTTGGGGGGGGGGGGGTTTTTTGTTGGGGGGGGGAAAAAAATTTTTTTTAAAAAAAAGGGGTTTTTTTGGGCCCCCTTTTGTTTTTAAAAATTTTTTAAAAAATTTTTAAAAAAGGGGGGGGGGGAAAATTTTTTGGGGGGGGAAGAAAAAATAAAAAAAAAACCCCCCAAAATTTTTCCCCCCAAAAAAATTTAAATTTTTCCCCTTTTTTTTTTTTGGGGGGTTTTTGGGGGAAAAAAATTTTTTTTTGGGTTTTTTTTTTTGGGGGTTTTTTTAAAAATTTTTTTTTTTTTTTTTTTAAAATTTTTTATTAAATTTTTTTGGGGTTTTTCCCCTTTTTTTTCCCAAAAAAAAAAAAAAAAATTTTTAAAAAAAAAAAAAGGGGGGGGAAAAAAGGGGTTTTTCCCCCAAATTTTTTTAAAAAAAAATTTTGGGAAATAAAATTTTTCCCCGGGGGTTTTTTTTAAAAGGGAAAAAACCCAAATTTTTTTTTTAAATTTTTAATTTGTGTTCAAAAAAAAAATTTTTTTTTTTAAAAACAAAAATTTTGAAAAAAACCCCCAAAATTTTTGGGGGGGAAAATTTCCCCCAAAAAAATTTTTTTTTTTTGGGGGGGGAAAAAAAAACCCCGGAAAATTTGTCGGAAGGAAAATTTTTTTAAAAAAAAAATTTTTTAAATTTCCCAAATTTTCCCCCCCCCTTTTTTTTTTTTTTAAAAAAATTTTTTCAAAAATTTTTTTTTTAAAATTTAAACCTTTTAAAACCCCAAAA
Organism: Cherax destructor; assembly: GCA_009830355.1. Lineage (NCBI taxonomy): Eukaryota > Metazoa > Arthropoda > Malacostraca > Decapoda > Parastacidae > Cherax > Cherax destructor. The sequence continues at coordinate 10,067 of WNWK01035465.1, read as the reverse complement.
AAACCCCTTTTTTTTTGGGGGTTTTCCCGGAAAATTTTTTAAAAAAAAAATTTTTTAAAAAAATTTTTTTTTTTAAAATTTTTTTTTTTTAAAAAAAGGGAAAAAAAAACCCCAAAAAAAAAAAATTCCCCAAAACCCAAAAAAAAAATTTTCCCCAAAAATTTTCCCCCAAAAAAAAAGGAAAAAAAATTTTAAAATTTTTTCCCCAAAAAAAATTTCCCCCCCTTTTTTTTCCCCAAAAAAAAAACCCCTGAAAAAAAAAAATTTTTTTAAAACCCAAAATTTGGGCCCCCTAAATTTTTTTTAAAAAAACCCCCCAAAAAAAAAAATTTAAAAAAAATTTTAAAAAAAAGGGGGGGGGAAAAAATTAAAAAAAAAAGGGGAAATTTTTTTAAAAAAATTTTGGGCCCCCCCCCAAAAATTTAAAAAAAAATTTTTTCCCTTTTTTTTTCCCAAAAACCCCCAAAAAAAAATTTTCCCCAAAAATTTTTTGGGAAAAACCCCCCAAAAAAAATTTAAACAAAAAAAAATTTTTAAAAAAATTTCCCCCGGGGAATTTTTTTTTCCCCCCAAACCCCTTTTTCCCCCCCTTTTCCAAAAAAAGGTTGTTTTTTTTCCCCAAAAAAAAAAAAAAAAACCCAAAAAAAAAACCTTTTGGGGGGGAAAAAAATTTAAAAAAAAAAAACCCCCCCAAAAAAAAATTTTAAAAAAAAAGGGGAACCCCCCCCCAAAAAAAAACCCCCAAAATTTTTAAAAAAAACCCCTTTTTTTTTTAAAAACCAAATTTTTAAATTTCCCCCCCAAAAAAAATTTCCCCCTTTTTCCCGGCCCAAAAATTTTAAAAAAAACCCCCCACCCCCCCCCGGGAAAAATTTAAAAAAAAAATTAAAGGCAAAAACCCCTTTAAAAAACCCCCAAAACAAAAACCCCCCCTTTTTTCCCCCAAAAAAACCCATCCCCCCCCCCCCCAAAAAAAAAAATTTTTCCTTGTTTTTTAAAAAAATTTTTTTTTTAAAACCCCTTTTTAAACCAAACCCCCCAAAAATTTTTTATTTTTTCCCAAAACCCCCAAAAAATTTTAAAAAAATTTTGGGGAAAAAATTTTTTTAAAAAAAAAAAATTTTTTTTTTTTTTTCCCCCCTTTTTTAAAAAAAATTTTTTCTTTTTTAAAATTCCAAAAAAAAAATTTTTTAAAAAAAAAAAAAACCCCCCCCCCCAAAAAAACCCCCCGGGAAAAAACCCCAAAACCCAAAAGGGGGCCCCCCAAAAATTTTTTTTTAAATTTTTTTTTTAAAAAATTTTTTCCCCCCCCCAAAAAAAAAAGGGGGGGGGGGTTTTCCCAAAATTTTTCCCCCCCAAAATTCCCCCTTCTTTTTAAAAAATAAAATTTTTTAATGTTTTGGTTTTTTTGGGGGGGGTTTTTTTCTTTTTTTTCCCCTTAAGGGAAAAAAATTTTTTTCCCCAAACCCTTTTTTTTTTTCCCCCCCCTTTTTTTAACCCATTTTCCCCATCCCCCCCCCCCCGGGGTTTTTTCCCCCCCCCCTTTTCCCTTTTTTTCCCCCCCCTTCCTTTGGGGGGGGAAAATTTGGGGAAAAAAAAGAACCCCCGGGGGAAAAAAAAAAAAAATTTTCCCAAAAAAATTTTTTTAAAAAAACCAAAAAAATTTTTCCCCCCCCCCCCTTAATCCCCCCCCCCCTTTTTTGGCCTTTTTTGTTTTTTTTGGGGGGGAACCTTTTTAATCTTTTAAACCCAAAAGGGTTTTTTTTTTTTTTAAAAACCTCCCCCCCAAAGTTTTTTTTGGGGGGAAAGGGGTTTTTTTTTTTTTTTTTGGGGGGGGGGTTTTTCCCCTTTTTTTTTTTTTTCCTTAAAAAAAAAATTTTTTTTTATCTTTTAATTTTTTTAAAAAATTTTTTTTTAAAAAAAATTTTTTTTTAATTTTTTTTCCTTTCAAATTCCCCTCCCCCCCCTTTTTCTTTTTAAAAATTTTTTCCCCCCCTTTTTTTCCCCCCGTTTTTTTTTTTTGGGGGGAAAAAAAAGGGGCCCTTTTCTTTTTTTTTGGGCCTTTTTTTTTTTAAAAAAAAAAAGTAAACGGGGTTTGGGGGTTTAAGGGGGGGGGGTTTTTTTTTTGGGGGGTTTTTTTAAAAGGGAAAAATTTTATCCCCCCAAAATTTTTTGGGGTTTGTTTCGCCCCCGGGGGGGAAAAAAATTTTAAAAAAAATTTTTTTTCCCCCTTTTTAAATTTTTTAAAAAAAAAAATTTTTTTTTGGGGGTTTTAAAAAGGGAAAAAACCCCGGGGAAATTTGGGGGGCCCCCCCAAACCCCCAAAGAAAACCCCATTAAAAATTTTTTTGGGGAAAAAAAACCCCCCCTTTGGCAAAATTTTTTCCCCAAAAAAAACCCCCCCCCCCTTTTTTCCCCCCTTTCCCCCCCCCCTTTTTAAAAAAAATTTTCCCCCCAAAACCCCCCGGTTTTAACCCCAGGGGGGTTTCCCTTTTTTTTTCCCCCTTTTTTTATTTTGGGGGGAAAAAAACCCCCCCTTTTACCCCCCTTTTTTTTTTTCCCCCCCCCCGGGGCCCCTTTTTAAACCCAAAAAAAACCCCCCCCTTTTTTTAAAAAAAATTTTTTTTCCCCCCCCCCCCCCTTTTTTTCCCTCTTTTTTTAAAAACCCTTCCCCCCCAAAATTTTTTTCCCCTTTTTTTTTCTTTTTTTAAAACCCCCCGGGGCCCTTTTCCCCCTTTTTTTTAAATTTTTTTATAAAAAAAATTTTAATTTTTTGGGGGGGGGAAAAAAGGGGCTTCAAAAAAAACCCCCAAGAAAAAAAAAAAAACCCCCCAAAAAATTTTTAAAAAAATTAAATTTAAATTTTAAAAATTTTTTAAAAAAACCCCCCCAAAAAAAAAAGGGGGGAAAAAAACCCAAAAACCCCCCCGGGGAAAAAAAAATTTGGGGGGCCCCCTTTTTAAAAAAAACCCAAAAAGAAAAAAAACCCCGGGGCAAAGGGGGGAAAAAAAAAGGGGGAAAAACCAAAAACCAAAAAAAAACCACAAAACCAAAAAAACCAAAAAAAAAAAAAAAACCCCCCCCCCCCAAAATTTTTAAAAAAAAGGGTTTTTAAAAAAAATTTTTTTTTTTGGGGGGGGGAAAAAAACCCCAAAAATAATTTTTTTGGGGGGGGGCCAAAAAAAAAAAAACCCCCGGCCCAAAACCCCCCCCCCCAAAAAAAAAGTTTCCTTTTAAAAAGGGAAAGGGAAGGAAAAAAAAAAGGGGGGGGGGTTTTGGACCCAAAAAAAAAAAAAAGGGGGAAAGAAATTAATTTTTTTTAAAAAAAAGGGGGGGTTTTTGGGGAAAAAAAAACGGGGGAAAAAGGAAAAAGGGGAGGGGAAAAGGGGGGGGGTTTTAAAAAAAAAAAGGGGAAATTTTTTTTAAAAAAAAAAAAAATTTTTTCAAAAAAAATTAAAAGGGGGCCAAAGTTTTTTTTTTAAAAAAAAAAAAATTTTTAGGGAAAATTTCCCAAAAAAAATAAGGGGGGGGCCCCCTTTTTTTTTTAAAAAATTTTTTTAAAAAAAAAAAAGGGGGTTTTTTTTAAAAAAAAATTTTTTTTTAAAAAAAAAAAAAATTTTTTGGCCCAAAAAAAAAACCCCCCCGGGGGGGGGTTTTTTCCAAAAAAAACCCCGGGAAAAAAAAATTTTTTTTTTTAAAAAAAAAGGGGGTTTTGGAAAAAAAAGGAAAAAAAAGGGGGTTTTTTCCCCAAAAAAAAAACCCCCGGGAAAAAATTTCCCCGGGTTTCCCCCAAAAAGGGGGGGAAAAAAAAATTTTTAAAAAAAAAAAAAAACCCAAAAAAGGGGGAAAAAGGGGAAAAAAGGGGAAAGGGGGGGGGGGGGGGAAAAAATTTTTCCCTTTTTCCGGGGGGGGAAAAAAAAAAAGGGAAAGGGAAAAAGGGGGGGGGTTAAAAAAAATTTTTTTGGGGGAAATTTTAAAGGGCCCCTTTTTTTCCCCCGGGGGGCCCCCCCCCGGGGGGGGAAAAAATTTTTTTTAAAATTAAAAAAGGGAAATTTTCCCCCGGGAAAAATTTTTGGGGGGGGTTTTTAAACCCCTTTTTTTGGGGGGAGGTTTTGGTTTTTTAAAAAAAACCCCTTTCCAAAAAAAACCCTTGGGGTATTTTTTTTTTCCCCCAAAAAAATTTTAAAAAGGGGTTTTTTAAAAAAAATTTTTAAAAAAAAAAGGGTTTAAAAAAAGGGGGAAAAAAAAGGGGGGAACCCCCCCTTTTTTTTTCCCCGGGGGGAAAAAAATTTTTTCCCCCGGAATTTTTTCCCCCCCCGGGCCAAAAATTTCCAAAAAAAAGGGGGGGAAAAACCCCCCGGGGGGGGTTTTTTTTTTTTCCCCAAAACCCCCTTTCCAAAAAAGGGTGGGGTTTAAAACCCCCTTTTTTTAAAAAGGGGGTTTTTTTCCCCTTGGGGGGAAAAAATTTTTTTTTTTTTTCCCCCTTTAATTGTTTAAAACCCCTACTTTTTTTAAAAGAAAAAACCCCCGGTTTTTTGGGGGGGGGTTTTTTTTTGGGGGGGGGTTTTTTGGGTTTTTAAAAAAATTTTTTTTAGGTTTAAAAATTTTTTTGGGCCTTTTTAAAATTTTGGTTTTTTTTTCCCCCTTTTTTTCCCCCGGGGGGGGTTTTTTAATTTTAAATTTTTTTTTTAAAATTTGGGTTGGGGTTTTTTTAAAATTTTTTGGGAAAAAACCTTTTGGTTTTTTTTCCCCCCTTTTTTGGGGTTTTCCTTTTCCCTTTTTTTTGAAAAAGGTTGTTTTTTTGGGGTTTTTAAAAATCCCGGGGAAAAAACCCCGGGTCTTTTTTTTTTTTTTGGGTTTTTTAAAACCCCCCCTTTGGGGGTTTTTTTTTTTTTGTTTTTTTCCAAAATTTAAATTTTTAAAAAAATTTTTTTTTCCCCCTTTTTTTTAAATTTTTTTTTTGGGGGGGTTTTTTTAAATTTTCCCTTTTGGGTTTTCTTTTTTCCCAAAAAAGGGAAATTTTAAAAAAATTTGTTTTAAATTTTAAAAAACCCCAAACTTTTTTGGGACCTTTTTTTTGGGTTTTATTTTTTTTTTTTTTTTTTTTTTTTTTAAAAATTTTTTTGGGCCCCCCCTTTTTTTTTGGGGGGGAAAAAACCCATTAACCCCCCGGTTTTAAAATTTTTAAAAATTTTTTTTTTAAAGAATCCCCCTTTTTGGGGAAAAAAAAAAAAATTTTTAAAACCCCCTTTTTTAAATTTTTTTGGGGGGAAAGGGTTTTTAAAACCCAAAAAAAGGGTTTTTGGGGCCCCCCCAAACCCCCCCTTTTTTTTTTTTGGGGGGGCCCCTTTCCGTTTTTTTAAAAAGGGGGGGAAAAAAACCCCCCCGGTTTAAAAAAATTAATTTTTCCCCCGGGGGCCAAATTAAAAATTTGGGTTTTTGGGAAGGGGGGGGAAAAATTTTTTTTTGGTTTTCCCCTTTTTGGGCAAAAACCCGGGGGAATTTTGGCCCCAAAAAAAAACATTTTTTTAAATTTTTTTGGGGGCCCGGGGAAAAAGGGGGGTTTTCCCTCAAAATTTTTTTCCCTTTTTTTTTTTTTTTTTTTAAAAAAAAATTTTTTTTTAAATTTTTTTTTTAAAAAAAAATTTGGGTTTTTTTTCTTTAAATTTTTTTTTTTTTTTTTAAAAAAATTCCTTTTTTTTTGGGTTTTTTTTTTTGGGGGGGGCCCCCAAAGGGGTTTTCCCCCCCTTTTTTTTTTGGCCTTTTTGGGAAAATTTTTAAAAAAAAAAGGTTTCCCCCCTTTTTTTTTGGGTTTTTTGGGAAAACCCCCAAAAACCCCGGTTTTTTGGGTTTTTGGGGAAACCCGGGAAAATTTTAATTTTTAATTTTTTTTTTCCCCCCCCCCTTTTTTTTTTTTTAAAGGGTCCCCCCCCTTTTTTTTTTTCCCCCCCAGCTTTTTTTTTTGGGTTTGCTTTAAAAAAAAATTTTTTTTTTTTGGGTTTTGGGGTTTGGTTTTTTTTGGGGGCCCTTAAAAGGGGGGGGGTTTTGGGGGAAGTTTTTCTTGGGGTTTTTTTTTAAAAATTTTTTATTTCCCCCATTTTAAACCCCTTTTTTCCCCCCCCCCCAAAAAAAGGGGGGGCCCGGGTTAAATTTTCCAAAAAAAAAACCCCCTTTCCGGTTTTGGGGGGGGGGCCCCCCCCCCTTTTTAATTTTTTTCCCCCCTTTTTTTTTTTTTTTTAACCTTTTGGGAAACCCCCCTTTTGGCCCCCTTTCCCCTTTTTTTGGGGCCCCTTTTTTTTCCCCCCCTTTTTGGAAAAAATTTTGTTTTTTTTTAAAAAATTTCCCTTTTTTTAAAAAAAAAATTTTTGAAAAAAAAAACCCTTGGTTTTTTCCCCCCCCAAAAACCTTAAACCCCCCCCCCTTTTTTGTTTTAAACCCCAAAAAAAAAAAACCCCTAAAAAATTTCCCCTTTTAAACCCCAAAAGAAAAAAACCTTTTTTTTTTTAAAATTTTTTTAAAATTTTCTTTTTTGGGAAAAATTTTTTTTTTAAAAAATTTTCCCCGGTTTTTTAAAAAAAAGGGGTTTAAAAATTTTTTAAAGGTTTTTTCAGAAAAAAAAAAAAGGGGGGGGCCCCAAAAAAAAAAGGGGAAAAAAAAAAATCTTTTTTTTTTTAAAAAACCCCCCAAAAAAAGGGGCCAAAAATTTTTTTTTTAAATTTTTTTTTAAAAAAAAAAAAATTTTTTAAAAAGGGGCCCCCCCCAAAAAAATTAAAATTTTAAAAAAAATAAAAAACCAAAAAAAAAAAAAAATTTTTAAAAAAAAGGGGGAAAAAATTTTTTAAAAAAAATTTTAAAAAAAAGGGGTGAAAAAAAAACCCCCCCTTTTTTGTTTTTTTAAATTCGGGGGGGGAAAAAAAACTTTTTATTTTAAATTTCCCTTTTTCCCCGGGCCCCCCCGGGGGAAAAAAAAAAAGGGGAAAAAAAAAAATTTTTTTTTCCCCCCCAACGGGTTTGGGAAAAAACCCCAAAAATTTTTGGGGGGTTTTTTAACCTTTAAAAAAAAAAAACCCCGGGGCCCCCAAAAACCCCTTTTTTTTTTTAAAAAAAACCAACTTTTTTTCCAATTTTTAAAAATTAATTTTTCCAAAACGGGAAATTTTTGGGAACAAAACCCTTAAAAAAAAAATTTTTTTTTTCCCCCCCCCCCGGGGGGGGTTAAACCCCCCGGGGGGGAAAAAAAAACCCCGGCCCCCCCCAAAAAAAGGGCCAAAAACAAAAAAAAAAAACCCCCCCCCCGGGGAAAATTTTTAAAAAAGGAGGGGGGTTTTTTTTTTAAAAAAAAAAAAAACCCAAAAAAAATTTAAATTTAAAAAAAAAAATTTTTTTTTAAAAAAAAAAATTCCTTTTTTTTGGGTTTTTTGGGAACTTTTTTGGGAAAAAAAGGGGTTTTAAATTTTTTAAAAAAAATTTTAAATTTTTTAAAAAAATTTTTTCAAAAAAAAAAATTTTTTGGGGAAAAACCCTTTAAAAAAACCCAAAAATTTTTTTTTTTAAAAAAAAAAAAACCCCTTACCAAAATTTTTTTGGAAAAAATGCAGGGGAAATATATAGGTTAAATCTGCCCTAGCGGGAATAATGTTAAAAATATTGCGAGGCCCCCCTAACTATGGCTGTCTGCAATTGTAAGTTTAAAATACAATTTTCCCCTGGTTACTTTAATCCTGTAAAAAATAATAAGCAACTACCTTTCCTGTAGATTACTGAAAAATAAACTTCTGATTAGTTAGCTGAACCTAGCTTGAGTAAGTTTTTGGGCCTAGGTGTGATAATTTAAACCCTTTTGCTTCGATAATGATTACATTAACTGTGGCCACAATTAAGATAAGTCTGCTTAACCTAAATTTCCCAATCCGGGTAAAGGACCATGAGAAACTTTTTGGGACTCCCTTTCAAACGCACTCTGGGTTCACTGTTGACCCCGACACCTGAGCCCTTCCTAGACTTAAAAAAGTGGCTATGGAAAAAATTTCAGCAACTGCAGAAAGGGAATCCCACACGCCTACATGAATGGAAGGGTTTTAACTCACTGATGGAGTGGAATCAGGGTTTCCCTCCCTTTTCCCTTTAATAATAATAATAAAAAATTTAATACTTTATTAAGAAGGTACAATGAAAATTAGAAAAAAATAGTTATTAATGAATGTAATGAAAAGCCCTAATATTTTTGCGGGGGCATTCTTGGTCTATTAATTTTAGACTTCTTTAAAAAGTTATGGTTGATAATTTATAAAAAATATAATTCATCTAATTTATAAGTTTGAATATAATTTAAAATTTATCAATTAATTGTAACAACAATCAGTGAGATAACAATTTAAAACAATTTTTCATTCAGTTAAGTTTCTTTATTAAAATGAAATTTTAAAGGAAAAGTTAGCTTAGTATTATTATTTAACGGGTTTTACTTTAAGGTTTTTTCCTACTTTTGTTGGGAATGTTTGATATTGAGCATTTCTTTGGGTGAAGGGGGTTTTTTAATGTTTTGATTTGGGGGACAGGAGGGTTTCTTTGGGTGATAGGTAATGAATTAAAATTTTTTTGGGCCTTTTTTATGCATTGAGTTTTTTATAGTGTTAGATGGACACGGGAACATCGAGGAGGACTGTGTCTGTGTTTGGTCATGTGTCCTTTAAAATTGGTAAGGGGAAGTTTGAGTTTTTGGGGTTAAAATTTATAGAGTGTTCTTTTATGTAAAGGACAAAAGTATGGATGTCTTATGGTGAGTAAATTTAGGTTTTGTATTTATATGTTGTCTGGGGGGGAAATTTTATTTTAACTGCTGCCTTTTGGTGTTATTAGTGGTCTGAGATGAGATTGATGGGGCCCCAGGGAAATTCCATAGGTGAGGGGGGGAAAGAGTGAGTGATATAGGGTAAGGAGAGCTGGTTGGGGAAAATTAATCTATCTTGGATAGATTCCCCGGTCTTTGAGACTTTTTTGGGAAATTTGTTGTATATTTTTCTGTGAGGCCACTGTAAAGAGGGTTTTTAATTTTCCTCTTGAGTTTTTGATGGGGACCCTTTTATCATTATGTTAAGTGGTGTGTTTTAGCTCTGTTCCCAAACGGGATAAAAATGTTTTATCAATATTGAGAGGTTTGGGGGTCATCTCAGGTAGATATTTTCAACATTTTGCAGTGTTGGCTATTTTGTGGGGGCTTGGGGAACGAAAAAGTTTTTTAGTATTAAATGCATTTGGTATCAATGTAAATGAGAAAGGAAATAAAAATTTCCGTGGGAACCTAGGTAATTTTGGGTGGATGGCCCCATTTGTGTACACATATTGGTTTCTGTTGCTAAGGTATGATTTTAGGATTTTAGGAGGTCTCTTATACCAAGGGAAATTTTAAAGGGGTGTAAAATATTGGGGATTTTCCCCGAAAGGTTAATGATCTTTTTTAATGAAATTTTCAAAGTGGGCTTTTTTGATTTTATTGGTAAAACAGAAAATTTCGGTTGAGGGGACGGGGGGGAGGTGAGGTGGAAAATTTGTCATGAATTAATTTTTTAAAGATTTTGGAGAGAAGGGTGTTGATATCGGCCTGTAGTTATTGGTCGGTCTCCTCCTTTTGAATTTGGGGGGACCTCCTATTTTGAGATTGATGGGGAAAGGAGAGGATTCAATGGATTTGTTAAAGAGTGTTGCAAAATTGGGAGGAACTTAAAGGGTTTTTTTATATAAAAAGGGGGTGTTATTTGGTACCTGCTTTGTTTTTTTTGTGTTGATTATAAGGAAAATTCATTGGGGGGTTGGGAAAGGGAAAGTGTGTTGGGGAGGTGCCAGTGGATAGTCGTTAGGGGGAGTATTTGCTTGGGGTTTTGCTTTTTACCTATTTGGGGAAAAATCAGAGTTTGTTTCTTTTCAATGGGTGGGATAGGGGTTTATCTGGTTTTTTAGCTTGATTGTTCTGTTTGTGGATATCTTTTTGTTCCAGAATTTGATAGGGGTTTTTAGGTCTTTTTATATCACCTTTTAAGTTATTAATCTTTTCATAGTACAATTTTTTT
>WNWK01035464.1:0-19752 GCA_009830355.1 Cherax destructor | reverse complement strand
AGAGGATTCGATGGATTTGTTAAAGAGTGTTGCAATAATTGGTGAGAGAACTTGAGAGGCTTTTTGTATATAAAAGGTGGTAAGTTATTTAGGTCACCTGTTTGTTTTTTAATGTGTTAATTATAAGTGAAACTTCTATTGGGTTGGTCGGGGCTAGGAATAGTGTGTTCGGATAGGTGCCAGTGAGATAGTCGTTAGGTGGAGTGTTTGAAATTGTGATTGAGTTTGTTTGCTGTTTCAATAGGAAGGAGTAGGGGTTCATCTGGTTTTGTTAGCTTGATTGTTCTGTTTGTGGATATCGTTTTATTTCCCTAGAATTTCAGATAGGGTTTTCCAGGTATTTTTATATCACCTTTTAAGTTATGTAATCCATCTACCAACTTTTCCTGTTATTCCTTTATCACGCATTTTGTGTGCTATTACATCATGGTCACACTTGTCAAAGGCTTTTGCAAAATCTGTGTATATAACATCTGCATTCTGTTTATCTTCTAGAGCATCCAGGACCTTGTCGTAGTGGTCCAGTAGTTGGGACCGACAGGAGCGGCCTGCTCTAAACCCATGCTGTCCTGGGTTGTGCAATTGATGGGTATCAAGATGGGTGGCGATCTTGCTTCTTAGAACCCTTTCAAAGATTTTTATGATATGGGACATTAGCGCAATTGGTCTGTAGTTCTTTGCTAATGCTTTACGCTCCCTTTGTGAGCGGGGCTATGTCTGTTGTTTTTAGTAGCTGCGGACGATCCCAGTGTCCATGCTTCCTCTCCATAGGATGTTAAAAGCATGTGATAGGGGCTTCTTGCAGTTCTTGATGAACACGGAGTTCCATGAGTCTGGGCTTGGAGCGGAGTGCATGGGCATGTCATTTATTGCCTTTTCGAAGTCATTTGGCGTCGTGGTGATGTCTGTCAAGTTCTGTGGCACTCTCATAAAAAATTCATTTAGGTTTTCGATTTTCAGTCTGGTTAGTGGCTCGCTAAAAACTGAGTCATACTGGGACTTAAGTAACTCACTCATTTCCTTGCTGTCATCTGTGTAGGACCCATCCCGTTTAAGTAGGGGCCCAATACTGGTTGTTGTTCTCGACTTTGATTTTGCATAGGAAAAGAAATACTTAGGGTTTCTTTCAATTTCATTTATGGCTTTTAGTTCTTCTCGTGTCTCTTGATTCCTTTAAGATTCCTTTAGTTTTAATTCGATGTTTGCTATTTCTCTGACTAGTGTCTCCCTACGTATTTCAGAGATATTGGCCTCCTGTAGCCGCTCCATTATTCTTTGCCTTCGACTGTATAGGGAGCTCCTCTCCCTTTCTAGTTTGCATCTTCTCCTCCTTTTCCTTAAGGGAATTTGCCTTGAGCAAACCTCAAGTACCACAGAGTTAATTTGTTCTAGACATAGGTTGGGATCCGTGATGCTTAGGCAATCTTCCCAGTTTATATCATTTAGGACTTGGTTTACTTGGTCCCACCTTATGTTTTTGTTATTGAAGTTGAATTTGGAGAAAGCTCCCTCGCGGCTGATCACATTTTGTTGATCTGGGGCTCCCCGCATGAATGTCTGGACCTCTATTATGTTGTGATCTGAGTATATTGTTTTTGATATGATGACATTTCGTATCAAATTATCATTGTTGGTGAAGATGAGGTCCAGCGTATTCTCTAATCTTGTGGGTTCTACTATTTGCTGGTTTAAGGTGAACTTGGTGCAGAGATTTAAAAGTTCATGCATGTGTGAATTTTCATCTGAGCTGCCTCCTGGTGTTATCTCTGCTACCACATTAATATCTTTATTTACTACAAGTACATGTACATGGTATACAGGCCTAGCTGACATCAGTGACATACTACTATATAGAAAGTCCCTTGTTATGCTGAGCATTTCGGGCAGATTAGGTCAGTGTGTCAGTGTCCTAGGATGCGACTCACACCAGTCGACTAACACCCAGGTACCCATTGTTTGCAATGGTCCTCCATTTTAGGTGCCTGAGGTTGAAATCCCCCAGTAGCAAGATGTTGGGGGCAGGAGCTGGAAGATTTTCCAGACAGTGGTCAATTTTCAGAAGCTGTTCCTCTTATTGATGGATTTGAGTATGCTGGGGGTTAGCCAGGAACTGTTTAATCTTTTAGCTGTGATTTGTTTAGTTTTTTAGGGCAGTGCTTATTATAGAGGTATTGGGTCTTTTTCAGAAAATTATTAATACATAAGTCAGTATCTGTGAAGTTGTCTGTTTCTGTTTGCCAGTCAGTGTTTGTCATAGCTGTTATGAAGTTATTTATAGCTGTCTCACTATGTAGTCTAAAAGTAACTTTAGTAGTCTCTAGTGGTAATTTTCCGAGATTGGTTATGAGAAAGGTTGGGTAGTGGTCTGTGGTATTGTCTGTGATTATGCCTGATTTTAATGGGGATATGGTATTAGTCCAGATATGGTCTAATAGAGAGGCACATGTCTCTGATTCTTGTAGGTTTTGTTACTGTCGGAAGCAGAAAGCAGTTGCTCATAGTGTTTGTGAATTCAGTTACTTGTGGGTCCTGATCTTGTAGGAGGTTTATATTGAAGTCTCCTGTGAGGATTAAGTGGTCTTTGTTCATGTGTGCATCAGTAATCATACTTCCTAATTTTTCACTAAATTGCTGAATATTTGACTGTGGTAATCTATAGATGTTTATAACTGTAAGAGGTTTTTGTAGGTATTTGGATTTAAACTTAGCTATTATATATTCTCCATGTTCATCTCTTGTGCATGTATTGTTGATACATTCAAGCTGGTCTGAGTATAACATAGTTGTGCCACCTTCTTGTTGGTCTTGCCTACAATTGTGTATGGCTGTTTAACCAGGAATGGCATAGATATCTGTAGTATGAGGCTTTAGCCAGCTTTCAGTGAGAGCAATGATAGACATACTGTCCTGTAGTGAGTTTAATAGTGCAGTGAGGTCATCAAAATGTTTGCTTAAAGATCTGACATTGTAGTTAAAAAATAGTTATGTTATTGTTGGCTTTGAGTAGTGTTTTAGCCTGTTCTGCTGTGTAGTAATGACAGTTGGTGTTAGGTTCATGTAAATCATTTAATAAGAGGTTGATATCAGGATCAATGTTTGGAATCATAAGATTTAGTGTGATTCTATAATTAAACTTAAAAATAGAACAATGTAAGTAGACTTAAGAATAGGACAATGCAAAAGGATTTCTTGGCACGTGAATTAGTACGTTGGATATGTTTACAAAAATAAATAAATGAGCTAAGGTAGACAATTTACAGCTAAAAAGAATCTAAAATTATAGCACCTGTGCTAGCACCTGAGTTAGTTAATTAATTAAACAAATGTTTATATATGAGTGTGATTCTAAAACAAGACTTAAGAACAATGAATAATGCTAACCTTAATATTATGATATCTGATTAATTTATTTTACTAGCTATTGGATTAACACACTTTTGAACAAAAGTCACAAGGATTTAGGATATATCTTTACAGTGTAATTGATTTACTATTTAACTAGCTAATAGAACTGGTTGGAAAATTACTATGATTAATATTAAGTTATAATGGAACAAATGTTTAGATTCAGTATTGCACTAGTTGTGATTATAGAATTTATTAAAGGCAATATAAAGAAAATGAAAGTAAACTATTATAGGAGAAAAAAAGTGCTAAAGTGTACAAAAGTAAAATATATTAATAGTAAAAAAATAGATTGAAGTAAAATTTTAGGCAGTTAAGGTGATCGGAGTACAAAACTAATTCCAACCACACAATAGAGCGAAAAACTAATGTCAAAGACCTGGGAGTGATCATGTCAGAGGATCTCACCTTCAAGGACCATAACACCGTAGCAATTGCATCTGCTAGGAAAATGACAGGGTGGATAATGAGAACCTTCAAAACCAGGGATGCAAAGCCCATGTTAACACTTTACAAATCGCTTGTTCTATCTAGTCTGGAATATTGCTGCACACTAACTGCACTCAAGGCAGGTGAAATTGCTGACCTTGAAAATGTGCAGCGAACCTTCACCGCACGCATAAGTGCGATAAACCACCTCAATTACTGGGAACGCTTGAAGTTCCTAAACCTGTACTCTCTAGAACGCTGGCGGGAGAGATACATTATTAAATACACTTGGAAAATTCTCGAGGGATTAGTACCAAACTTGCAAACGAGAATCACTCCCTAGGAAAGCAAAAGACTCGGCAGGCGATGTAACATCCCCCCAATGAAGAGCAGGGGTGCCACTAGCACGTTGAGGGACAACACAATAAGTGTCAGGGGCCCAAGATTGTTCAACTGCCTCCCAGAATACATCAGGGGGATTACCAACAAACCCCTGGCTGTCTTCAAGCAGGCACTGGACAGGCACCTAAAGTCGGTACCTGACCCTGCTGTGGTTCGTACGTTGGACTGCGTGCGGCCAGCAGTAACAGCCTGGTTGATCAGGCTCTGGTCCAACATGACGCCTGGTCACAGACCGGGCCGCAGGGGCGTTGACCCCTGGAATTCTCTCCAGGTAAACTCTCAGGTAATAATATATAGAAATGAGGTTGGAGAAAAGGATTAAAGGTAAATACAATTTTTACAGTGTAATTGATTTATTATTTAACTAGCTAATAGAACTGGTTGGAAAGTTACTATGATTAGTATTAAGTTATAATGGAACAAATATTAAGATTCAGTATTGCACTAGTTGTGATTATAGAATTTATTAAAGGCAATATAATGAAAATCAAAGTTAATTATTAAAAGAGAGATAAGTGCTAAAGTGTATAAAAGTGTACAAAAGTAAAATTTATTAGTATTAAAAATATTAAAAGATAAGTACAATTTTTAGCAAATAAGGTGATTAAAAGTAATTATAAATTCTAAGCAATTAAGCTGATAAAAATATATAGGAATGTGGGTTGAAAAATGGGCACAAGTAAAAACTGTATGTATTTAAAAATAAAAATAAAACTATTTGTCAAAAAGTATTCATCAAAGGATAGACAAATATACTTATTATATACGTTGTGGGGAATTGTGGGAGATAAGTCTATCTGGGACACCGCCACTTGCAATAAACAAACCCCCAGGGAGATGACTGACTCGTATAACTTTACTGCAGTCATTCCCTTTAAGGTATGTGAGAACTTTACCCGCTCCTGGCCGCACCCAAGGGGTACCTTCAATATTCTCACGATAGCCCACTGCACTCTGGACCAGTATAAATAAATCTGAGTAGATAATATTAAAAATTATGTTATGATTAAATTTAAGTGGACTGTATAGGTTATTAAACAACTGATCAAGTAGGAGGAAAGGTAGAGAACACACAATTAAGTTAACATGACCATCACTCACCTAATTACAGCATCATAGCGGTGCATTGTAGATCGTTGACCTAGCTAAAGTACATCTACCGTGTGTAACAATATTATTGGCCAATAACAAAGACGACAGAAGAGTACTTAGCTTTAGATGAGGGAGTCGTTTCATTGATGACGTGAACTCTTATACGCCCACGAGACCGGGCGTTAGTTAACATGTGGTTGGTCGGGGTAGCGATTCAGATCCTTTCACTATTCCGACCTTTTTTACTGTTTATACGTATAACTTTACATACTACGTATATCCTGGCTTAATGCTCCACTAGTTTATACACATTCACCATCTCGATACTTGGATTTCGAGTAGATAACTTGCGATATGTTAGTTCATCTCCTCCGCATCCAACATGGCGGTCGGGGTATGGTGTACCCATGCTAGCCTCGCTCGGTACAACCACCCCCTGATGATTTACAACTCGGTTTCACTATATTCACCATTTCACAATATTCATCGAATATATTTCCGTCTCTTCTAAGACGAAAGCCCCCCAGCATCAGGGGTTACGACTTTATTCTGCCGTATGGTCGCTTCACTGAGTTCAAATAGGCCTATGACAGCATCACTCGCCGGCGGCACGCCTTATTTCACAATTATTGTCCTATTACTGGACCTCCTGGACCGATTGTCCCACTTTATATTCACTGTGTCACTGGATACTCCTCCACATTACGAAAGGAGGTAATTAAGTCCGGTTTGGCGGGCGGAATCTCCAAATTTTACTGGCCATACCGACTTGAACTCTGGTGGGTAGGCTGGCTGTCCACTCACTCCTCTCTCCCTGCCCAGCTTCTTCCCGCTTCCTCCCCGCTGGTATGATGGTTCTCTATTACATAACCCCATGAACGTTAAGCTACCAGCGGTACATTAAGGATATCTGTTCATATTGGAAAGTTTATCAATTACAACTTTCGGAAAATACCAATATTTTCCACATACGTAGGGGTTTGGTTTTGTTCATTGTGTTTAGACAGTCTCTGTAATATTTGCATCCCTAAGGAATCTTGATAGTTCATTCTCATTTGTGATAGTATACAACTGACCTACACTTGTTTTTTCACTAGAATTTTTCCATCCCGGGTGAAACATTGGTGGATTTTATCAATATTCTCTCGCTTAAGTTTTCTGATTCTATACCAGAGGTTCTGACGTTTTTTGGTCAGACATTCATTAATGAATACTTGTTTCCTGGCTATAATAGATGATTTAATTAGATCTGTTTTCCCGTCATGTGTGGTGAATCTAATCATAACACTTTTTCTACCATGGGAACCTAGTAATCGTGCTTCTTTTATATCTGTCACTGGTACATTTACGTTTATTTGGTCTTTGATGATCTGTAAGGTAATGTCTTTACTGTTTGCTTGGGTCATATCACTGGGAAAGAATGGACTGTTCACTATTACTGCGTCTGATAACTTATCTTGCTCGGTTTTGTGTGAAATAACAAAAGAGAACAAATATTTGTCAGAGGAAAGAAAGTCTCCCTGAAAATAGGGTGTAGATATAACTGTTATAGTGAATATCACAGTGGTGCCGTAGTATACAGATAAGTTAATAAATGTTAAAGTGAAAACTAAGGTGGAAGTGTTAGGCCTAACGAGTTTCGTGTTTGAAATCAGTTGCCAGCGGTCGTCGGGTCCTTACCACACAGGTCAGCTGTATTGATAATTTTAAACTGCTAGAGTACCGGACCAAAATCTAGTGATTACATTGATATAAAAGAATTTCTATCAAAATACAAATAAGTGCACAATCTTCAGAAATACGTAAATTGTTCAGCTCAAAAAAATACGATAACCAGTGTCAAGTTGAGTTGTCAGTGAACGATTTCAACAACATAAAACCGTATATCATCCAGTCAACCATAGTGAGACACAGCAGTGTTGTGGTGGAGGTAGAAAAAAACTAGAAAAACTAAACCCAGTACAGTGATCCATAAGTGCCTAAAACATCAGGTGGTAAACCAGGGTGAGGTTAACCAGGGTGCCAGACGTAAACAGGGTGCCAGAGGTAAGCCAGGGTGCCAGAGGTATGGCCGTTTGTGATAGTAGGAGCTGCCAGAAGCAACGGTTTTTTTCTCCAACACGCAAGTTATACTTTGTGTATTAAACTGATCATTATTACTCTGTTTAATCATCTTCCAGTGGTCTGTCTCGCACAACCAAATAATCCCTACAGGATTCATTAAATGAGGGATACTGGATTTCGTCAAATCCAAGAAAAAAGGGAACCAATGACCGGATTCAAAACTTTTATCCTCGATCGGATTCAATAAGTGGACGGGGTTTTAGGTGGCCTTATCAAACACCCAAAAAATAACAATAACTTAAAGTGGTAAGATTGTCCCAAACACTTACACAAGCAAATAAAATAGATACAATACAAATAGACAGATGACCACTTCAGAGAAGCTATGAGTAGAATATACAGTAAAACAACCAACAAAATCAATCATGTAAACCTGGGTAGTATGAAACCAAACAAACAAATGTTCCACGCCCCTTGTGCTAGCATTCAGGAATCAACTACATGAGATATTAAACCAGGGAAGTGTTTTTAGGTATGCCCAAATGATCATGTCAGAGGATCTCACCTTGAAGGACCATAATACCGTAGCAATCGCATCTGCTAGAAAAAATGACAGGATGGATAATGAGAACCTTCAAAACCAAGGTTGCTTGTTCTATCTAGGCTGAATGTAAAGAACTCTATTAAGAGAATATAGAGATTAATTTTATAAAGTAGAGTGGACTAATAGTAAAAAGGTTTTAATCAAATTTTAAGTAAATAAGTGATTACTAATACTGTATATAGTATAGGATGGGAAATGGTAATGGTAAATATGCATTAAAAATATATAGAAAATGGTTACAAATAAAGAAAAAAGATATATATAAAAAGTTACATATACAATGAGGTATGTAGTTGCTTTTAATACAAGAAAATACGAAATAACTCACACAATCAATTGTGTGAGAAATTTGAGATAGTGAGGTAGCAGTTACTATAACAATTATGGAATTTACATACACATGCCAGTTTGCAACATATCACTGCAAACTGGCATGGTGCCAGATAAGTGGAAAATTGCAAATGTAATACCTATTTTCAAAGCAGGAGACAGGTCCTTAGCTTCGAACTATAGACCAATAAGCCTAACCTCCATAGTGGGAAAATTTATGGAATCAATAATTGCCGAGGCAATTCGCAGCCATCTTGAAAAGCATAAATTAATCAACGAATCTCAGCACGGTTTTACAAAAGGGCGTTCCTGCCTTACAAATTTAATAATTTTTTTCACTAAGGTATTTGAGGAGGTAGATCATGGTAATGAATATGATATTGTGTATATGGACTTCAGTAAGGTTTTTGATAGAGTCCCACATCAGAGACTATTGAGGAAAATTAAGGCACACGGAATAGGAGGAGAAATTTTTTCCTGGATAGAGGCATGGTTGACAAATAGGCAGCAGAGAGTTTGCATAAATGGGGAGAAATCAGAGTGGGGAAGCGTCACAAGTGGTGTTCCACAGGGGTCAGTATTGGGCCCCTTGTTGTTCACAATCTACATAAACGACATAGATGAGGGAATAAATAGCGACATAAGCAAGTTTGCCGATGACACCAAAATAGGCCGTCCAATTCATTCAAATGAGGACATTAGAGCACTCCAGGAAGATTTGAATAGACTGATGCAGTGGTCGGAGAAGTGGCAGATGCAGTTTAATATAGATAAATGCAAAGTTCTAAATATTGGACAGGACAATAACCATGCCACATATAAACTAAATAATGTAGATCTTAATACTACTGATTGCGAAAAGGATTTAGGAGTTCTAGTTAGCAGTAATCTAAAACCAAGACAGCAGTGCATAAGTGTTCGCAATAAAGCAAACAGAATCCTTGGCTTCATATCAAGAAGCATAAATAATAGGAGTCCTCAGGTTGTTCTTCAACTCTATATATCCTTGGTGAGGCCTCATCTAGATTATGCTGCACAGTTTTGGTCACCGTATTATAGAATGGATATAAATGCTCTGGAAAACGTACAAAGGAGGATGACTAAGTTGATTCCATGTATCAGAAATCTTCCCTATGAGGATAGACTGAGGGCCCTGAATCTACACTCTCTAGAAAGGCGTAGAATTAGGGGGGATATGATTGAGGTATATAAATGGAAAACAGGAATAAATAAAGGGGATGTAAATAGCGTGCTAAAAATATCTTGTATTGACAGGACTCGAAGCAATGGCTTTAAGTTGGATAAATTCAGATTCAGAAGGGATATAGGAAAGCATTGGTTTGGTAATAGAGTTGTCGATGAGTGGAACAAACTCTCGAGTACAGTTATAGAGGCTAAAACGTTGTGTAGTTTTAAAAATAGGCTAGATAAATATATGAGTGGGTGCGGGTGGGTGTGAGTTGTACCTGACTAGTTTGTGCTACTAGGTCAGATGCCGTGCTCCTTCCTTAAAAGAATGTAACCTGACCTGGCTGGGTCAGGGCATTGGCTTAAGCCGGCGGGAGACTTGGACCTGCCTCGCATGGGCCAGTAGGCCTGCTGCAGTGTTCCTTCTTTCTTATGTTCTTATGTTCTTAACTTAGTCTAAGGATTTGGTCTCTGAGGTTGGTCAGTCTGTAAGATTAGCATCTCGAAGGAAGTTGGACAGTTCATTTTCATTCGTGATATAGTAAACACGACCAACATTCGTGATATAGTAAACACGACCAACATTCGTGATATAGTAAACACGACCAACATTTGTTTTCCTTACTAAGATTTTCCCATCCCGTGTGAAGCACTGGTGGATTTTGTCATCATTCTCACGTTGAAGTTTTCTTACTCTGTATAGGAGGTTCTGGCGTTTTTTTTGTGAGACTCATTTACATAAAGATCTTTTTTTACTCTAATTGATGAACTTATTAGATCGTTTTTCCTGTCTTTAGTGTGAAATCTAAGCATAACACTCTGTTTTCTACCTTGGTTACCACAAGCTTACTCTCAATACTGACAAGACCTACTTCATACAGTTTGGAAGCAAAGTCACAAATGTTCCACTTAACATAACACTTAATGGTACACCCATCACAAGACTCACAGAGGGAAAATTCCTAGGAATCCACCTTGACAGTAGCCTTAAATTCCAAACACATATACAACAAATTTCCAAGAAAATCTCGAAGACAGTAGGCATATTATCAAAGATACGCTATTATGTACCTCAATCAGCTCTCCTTGCACTCTATCATTCACTTATCTACCCGTATCTCACCTATGGAATCTGTGCATGGGGATCAACAACGTTAAATCACCTTAGACCACTCATAACACAACAAAGGCCGCAGTCAGAATGATAACAAATTCCCCTCTAGACAGCATACTCCACCAATATTCAAAAGTCTCAAACTACTCACCGTAAAGAACATTCATACTTACTCTTGTGCCTACTACATATATAAACTTTACACTCCAATATAAACCCTCTGCTCAAAACTCTCCTCACCAACTTTAATAGGACCCATGACCACAACACACGACACAGATCACTTTTTGATATACCCCGTGTTCATATCAACCTATGTAAAAATTCTATGCACATAAAGGGCCCCAGAATCTGGAATTCATTACCAGTAAATATTAAGATAATCTTGTCTGAAAATCAATTTAAGACTCAACTCAAAAACCACCTACTCACCCAAACCTAAATGATCATGCTATAAACTACTTTGAAAAATGCTCATTGTTACTTTCCTATACGATAATCTCAATTTTTAATAATATGTTACTATTATGTTACCCCCTACTCATATTATAAGTTAATGTCAAAAATGCTCAATGTTATTTTCCTTAAGATAATCTCAATTCCATATTATCATTCAAGAATCTTAACACCTGTAACAATCTAAGATCTAATATCATTATATAATAATTTAAACAGTAAAATTTCATCATATTGTAATTTTGAAAATAATTTTTAACTAGAATAAACTCAATAAATTTCTCTAATATTAAGTACCTAGTTTTTAAGGACTAGAATAAGCTGCCCCTAATGCCATGGCATGTCAGTGGCTCTCCTTGCACTCAATTTACATTGTAACTTCCAATACCCATGTAACCTGCAATGAAATAAAATTTGTTTGTTTGTTTGTTTGTTTTGTTTGTAATTGTTATTATGTTATTTCCATTGGGGTCCATTATTTCCATTTCTTACCTATTTACTAAGTGTATGGTTCCTTAATTCAGGTGTAGGAAATAAATGCAATTGAATTAAAAGATAATCTGGTAATGTCTATACCATCATTGTTATATTGTAATGTAATGCAAAACAAAGGCAAATGTTTAATTAAGAAAGTGTTTTTAGTATTATTTGTTTTAATTATTATTATTATTATTATTATTATTATTATTATTATTATTTATTTATTATTATTATTGTTATTATTATTATTATTATTATTATTATTATTATTATTATTATTATTATTATTACTGTATCATCTAAAGATGATTCTGGTTTAGCATTCTCCATGATTATAATAATTATAATAATCTGTAGATGATTTAAAAATATCCCAATACTGTAAAAGCTGGAAATTAACTAAATAAATATATTAGAAATGTGACCATTTTCGCATGTTGATGTTCTATCATTGGTTCCAATGTTTTCATTATTTAGCTGTAATATAGTGTATAAAATCCTTTTTTTGTGTGTATGATTTTTTCGGTAGTATTAGTATTGATTGTAATAATTATTGTGATTATAAATAATGTTTATGGAGATGAGTTGAGGTGGTATTGTTAAAGTTTTATAAGAGTTTGTGTAGACGGGTTGATGGAGGGAACAACACTTTATGTAAACAAAGGTTCACTCTTACAGTTTTGTCGGCCTAAACACTCTCTTATAACCCCTGTGGTTTAGCGCTTCTTTTGATTATAATAATAAACACTCTCTTCCAACTACTCATATCAACTAATCTGCTGCTAACAAGTGAGTTCATAACCTGTATTAATGGCTATATAAGTTGAGAAGCCCAAATATTGTTAAGATTTATTGTGGAGATAACCACTGAGGCAACCACACCACCTCTCTTGTATTAGTAAGTAAAGTAAGTAAATAAAGTAAGTTTATTGTGGAGATAACCACTGAGGCAACCACACCACCTCTCTTGTATTAGTAAGTAAAGTAAGTAAATAAAGTAAGTTTATTGTGGAGATAACCACTGAGGCAACCACACCACCTCTCTTGTATTAGTAAGTAAAGTAAGTAAATAAAGTAAGTTTATTGTGGAGATAACCACTGAGGCAACCACACAACCCCTCTTGTATTAGTAAGTAAAGTAAGTAAATAAAGTAAGTTTATTGTGGAGATAACCACTGAGGCAACCACACCACCTCTCTTGTATTAGTAAGTAAAGTAAGTAAATAAAGTAAGTTTATTGTGGAGATAACCACTGAGGCAACCCCACCACCTCTCTTGTATTAGTAAGTAAAGTAAGTAAATAAAGTAAGTTTATTGTGGAGATAACCACTGAGGCAACCACACCACCTCTCTTGTATTAGTAAGTAAAGTAAGTAAATAAAGTAAGTTTATTGTGGAGATAACCACTGAGGCAACCACACCACCTCTCTTGTATTAGTAAGTAAAGTAAGTAAATAAAGTAAGTTTATTGTGGAGATAACCACTGAGGCAACCACACCACCTCTCTTGTATTAGTAAGTAAAGTAAGTAAATAAAGTAAGTTTATTGTGGAGATAACCACTGAGGCAACCCCACCACCTCTCTTGTATTAGTAAGTAAAGTAAGTAAATAAAGTAAGTTTATTGTGGAGATAACCACTGAGACAACCACACCACCTCTCTTGTATTAGTAAGTAAAGTAAGTAAATAAAGTAAGTTTATTGTGGAGATAACCACTGAGGCAACCACACCACCTCTCTTGTATTAGTAAGTAAAGTAAGTAAATAAAGTAAGTTTATTGTGGAGATAACCACTGAGGCAACCACACCACCTCTCTTGTATTAGTAAGTAAATAAAGTAAGTTTATTGTGGAGATAACCACTGAGGCAACCACACCACCTCTCTTGTATTAGTAAGTAAAGTAAGTAAATAAAGTAAGTTTATTGTGGAGATAACCACTGAGACAACCACACCACCTCTCTTGTATTAGTAAGTAAAATAAGTAAATAAAGTAAGTTTATTGTGGAGATAACCACTGAGGCAACCACACCACCTCTCTTGTATTAGTAAGTAAAGTAAGTAAGTAAAGTAAGTAAATAAAGTAAGTAAGTAAGTTTATTCAGGTATACTCAAATACAGTTACAGTGGTACCTCGAGTTACGATATTTTTTCGTTCGAGAATGCTGTTCAAGTGCCATTACCAAACGAATTTATCCCCATAAGGAATAATGTAAAATAGACTAGTCCTTTTACACCTCCAAAAATATACCTACAAAAGCATATAAAAAAATAAACTTACATAAAAGGGCGATTTTGGGGACCATCGTAACTCGAGGTACCACTGTACATAGATTATCATACATAGCAGCATATGTGTAGACTACCTAGGATAACACAAAAAGTAAGAGTGACTTATTTCCATTGGGGTCCTTTTAATATCTTATTATACTATAAAGGAGATAATATCTTTTTATTATACTATAAAGTAGATATCTTATTATTATACTATAAAGGATATAATATCTTATTTTTTATTTTTATTAACACATCGGCCGATTCCCACCAAGACAGGGTGGCCCGAAAAAGAAAAACTTTCATCATCATTCACTCCATCACTGTCTTGCCAGAGGGGTGCTTTACACTACAGTTATAAAACTGCAACATTAACACCCCTCCTTCAGAGTGCAGACACTGTACTTCCCATCTCCAGGACTCAAGTCTGGCCTGCCAGTTTCCCTGAATCCCTTCATAAATGTTACTTTGCTCACACTCCAACAGCACGTCAAGTATTAAACCATTTGTTTCCATTCACTTATATCAAATACGCACATGCATGCTTGCTGAAAGTCCAAGCCCCTCGCACACAAAACCTCTTTTATCCCCTCCAACCTTTCCTAGGCTGGCTCCTACCCCACCTTCCCTCCACTACAGATTTATACACTCTCGAGGTCATTATGTTTTGTTCCATTCTCTCTACATGTCCGAACCACCTCAACAACCCCTCCTCAGCTCTCTGGATAATAGTTTTGGTAATCCCGTACCTCCTCCTAATTTCGAAACTCTGAATTCTCTGCATTATATTCACACCACACATTGACCTCAGACATGACATCTCCACTGCCTCCAGCCTTCTCCTCATTGCAACATTCATCACCCATGCTTCACACCCATATGAGAGTGTTGGTATAAATATGCTCTCATACATTTCCCTCTTTACTTCCATGGACAAAGTTCTTTGTCTCTACAGACTCCGAAGTGCTCCACTCACTCTTTTCCCCTTATCAATTCTATGATTCACCTCATCCTTCATAGACCCATCTGCTGACATGTCCACTCCCAAATATCTGAATACATTCACCTCCTCCATACTCTCTCCCTCCAATCTGATATCCAATCTTTCATCACCTAATCTTTTTGTTATCCTCATCACCTTACTCTTTCCTATTGTCACTTTCAATTTTCTTCTTTTACACACCTTTCCAAATTCATCCACCAACCTCTGCAACTTCTCATCAGAATCTCCCTAAAGCACAGTGTCATCAGCAAAAAGAAACTGTGACAACTCCCACTTTGTATTTGATTCTTTGTCTTTTAACCCCACACCTCTTGCCAAGACCCTCGCATTCACTTCTCTTACAACCCCATCTATAAATATATTGAACAACCACGGTGACATCACATATCCTTGTCTAAGGACTTCTTTTACTGAGAAATAATCTCCCTCTCTCCTACACAAACTAACCTGAGCCTCACTATCCACCTAAAAGCTCTTCACTGCTTTCAGTAACCTGCCTCCTATTCCATACATCTGCAACATCTGCTACATTGCACCCTATCCACCCTATCATACGCCTTTTCCAAATCCATAAATGCCACAAAAACCTCTTTACTCTTATCCAAATACTGTTCACCTATATGTTTCACTGTAAACACTTGGTCTACACACCCCCTACCTTTCCTAAAGCCACCTTGTTCATCTGCTATTCTGCTCTCCGTCTTACTCTTAATTCTTTCAATAATAACTCTGCCATACACTTTATCTGGTATACTCAACAGACTTATTCCCCTATATTTTTTGCACTCTCTTTTGTCCCCTTTGCCTTTATACAAAGTAACAATACACGCTCTCTGCCAGTCCCTAGGTACCTTACCCTCTTCCATACATTTATTAAATAATAGCACCAACCACTCCAAAACTATACCTCTGCCTGCTTTTAACATTTCTACCTTTATCCCATCAATCCTAGCTGCCTTACCCCCTTTCATTCTACCCAATGCCTCACGAACTTCCCCCACACTCACAACTGCCTCTTCCACACTCCTACAAGATGTTGTTCCTCCTTGCCCTATACTCGAAATCACAGCTTCCCTGTCTTCATCAACATTTAACAACTCCTCAAAATATTCCCTCCATCTTCCCGATACCTCTATCTCTCCATTTAATAACTCTCCTCTCCTATTTTTAACTGTCAAATCCATTTGTTCCCTAGGCTTCCTCAACTTATTAATCCCACTCCAAAACTTTTTCTTATTTTCAACGAAATTTGTTGATAACATCTCACCCACTCTCTCATTTGCTCTCTTTTTACATTGCTTCACCACTCTCTTAACCTCTCTTTTTCTCCTCATATACTCTTCCCTCCTTGCATCACTTCTACTTTGTAAAAACCTCTCATATGCTAACTTTTTCTCCCTTGCTACTCTCTTTACATCATCATTCCACCAATCGCTCTTCTTCCCTCCCACACTCACTTTCCTGTAACCAAAAACTTCTGCTGAACACTCTAACACTACATTCTTTAACCTACCCCATGCATCTTCGACCCCATTGCCTGCGCTCTCACTAGCCCATCTATCCTCCAATAGTTGTTTATATCTTACCCTAACTGCCTCCTCTTTTAGTTTATAAACCTTCACCTCTCTCTTACTTACTGCTTCTATTTTCCTTGTATCCCATCTACCTTTTACTCCCACTTTAGCTACAACTAAAAAGTGATCTGATATATCTGTGGCCCCTCTATAAACATGTACATCCTGAAGTCTACTCAACAGTCTTTTATCTACCAATACGTAGTCCAACAAACTACTGTCATTACACCCTACATCATATCTTGTATACTTATTTTATCCTCTTTTTCTTAAAATATGTATTACCTATAACTAAACCCCTTTCTATACAAAGTTCAATCAAAGGGCTCCCATTTTCATTTACACCTGGCACCCCAAACTTACCTACCACACCCTCTCTACATGTTTCTCCTACTTTAGCATTTAGGTCCCCTAAAACAATTACTGTCTCACTGGGTTCAAAAGTTCCTATATATTCACTTAACATCTCCCAAGATCTCTCTCTCTCCTCTACACTCCTCTCTTCTCCAGGTGCATACATGCTTATTATAACCCACTTTTCACATCCGACCCTTATTTTAATCCACATAATCTTTATTATTATACTATAAAGGAGATAATATCTTATTACTATACTATAAAGGAGATAATATCTTAATATACTATAAAGGAGATAATATCTTATTATTATACTATAAAGGAGATAATATCTCATTATACTATAAAGGATATAATATCTTATTATTATACTATAAAGGAGACAATATCTTATTACATGGAGTTTACCTGGAGAGAGTTCCAGGGGTCAACGCCCCTGCGGTCCGGTCTGTGACCAGGCCTCATGTTGGATCAGAACCTGATCAACCAGGCTGTTACTGCTGGCCGCACGCAGTCCAATGTATGAACCACAGCCTGGCTAGTCAGGCACTGACTTTAGGTGCTTGTCCAGTGCCTGCTTGAAGACAGCCAGGGGTCTATTGGTAATCCCTCTTATGTATCCTGGAAGGTAGTTGAACAGTCATGGGCCCCTGACACTTATTGTGTTGTCTCTCAACGTGCTAGTGGCACCCCTGCTTTTCATTGGGGGGATGTTACATCATCTGCCGAGTCTTTTGGTTTCGTAGGGAGTGACACTCGTATGCAAGTTTGGTAGTAATCCCTCTAGGATTTTCCAAGTGTATATAATAATATATCTCTCCCGCCTGCGTTCCAGGGAGTACAGGTTTAGGAACTTCAAAGTGTTCCCAGTAATTGAGGTGGTTTATTGCAGTTATGCGTGCCGTGAAGGTTCTCTGTACATTTTCTAGGTCAGCAATTTTACCTACCTTGAAAGGTGCAGTTAGTGTGCAGCAAAATTCCAGCCTAGATAGAACAAGCGACCTGAAAAGTGTCAACATGGGCTTGGCATCCCTGGTTTTGAAGGTTCTCATTATCCATCCTGTCATTTTTCTGGCAGATGCAATTGCTACAGTGTTATGGTCCTTGAAGGTGAGATCCTCTGTCATGATCACTCCCAGGTCTTTGACATTAGTTTTTCGCTCTATTGTGTGGTTCGAATTTGTTTTATACTCTGATGAGATTTTAATTTCCTCACGATTTCCATATCGGAGTAATTGAAACTTCTCATCATTAAACTTCATATTGTTTTCTGGAGCCCATTTAAATATTTGGTTGATGTCTGCTTGGTGTTTTGCAGTGTCTTCAATGGTGGACACTGTCATGCAGATTCGGGTGTCATCTGCAAAGGAAGACATGGCACTGTGGCTGATATCTTTGTCTATGTCCGTTATGAGGATGAGGAACAGGATGGGAGTGAGTACTGTGCCTTGTGGAACAGAGCTTTTCACTGTAGCCGCCTCAGACTTTACTCTGATGACTACTACTCTTTGTGTTCTACTTGTTAGGAAATTATGGATGCATCTACCAACTTTTCCTGTTATTCCTTTATCACGCATTTTGTGTGCTATCACACCATGGTCACACTTATCAAAGGCTTTTGCAAAGTCTGTGTATATAACATCTGCATTCTGTTTGTCTTCTAGAGCATCCAGGACCTTGTTGTAGTGGTCTAGTAGTTGGGACAGACAGGAGCAACCTGCTCTAAACCATGCTGCCCTGGGTTGTGTAATTGATGGTTGTCTAGATGAGTGGCGATCTTGCTTCTTAGAACCCTTTCAAAGATTTTTATGATATGGGATGTTAGCACTATTGGTCTGTAGTTCTTTGCTATTGCTTTACTGCTGCCTTTGTGGAGTGGGGCTATGTCTGTTGTTTTTAGTATCTGCAGGAAGACTCCCAGTGTCCATGCTCCCTCTCCATAGGATGTTAAAAACACATAATAGGGCCTTCTTGCAGTTCTTGATGAACACTGAGTTCATCAATATAAAGGTGTATCTGTCTTTCTGTCTGCTTGTCTCAGAGAGTAGCTCATAAACCAACTGGTATTACGCAGATCACAAGCACATTATATCACTTTGTCTTGATTTTTTTAGTTATCCTAGGTAATTTACACTATGTATAATTGTATTTACATATGTGTTCCTATGAGATACAGACAGATAGAGACAGAGACAGATAGATACAGTCAGACAGACAGAGATAGACAGCCAATCAGGTACCCAGCTGACCAGCCACAGTTCTGGAAGAATCACTTCAATGTCTACAACTGCATAGGCCTTATAGGTAAGGCTTGGGAGGGAGTGACTTCCAGGACTTTGAACTCTGCTTGGAGACCACTGTGGCCGGATTGTGTTGAAAAGAGGGATTTTGAAGAATTTTAGGCTGACCCTGACCCTGACGACCCTGTGCCTGTTGTGGAAGATATTGTGGCATTGGGGAACAGGCTGGGGTTGGAGGTGAGTGGTGAGGATGTGGAAGAGTTGGTGCAGTACCAGGGTAGAGCTAACCACTGAAGAGCTGCAAGAGCTGGAACGAACATCATCAGACCAGAGTTGAGGCTATTGCTTCAGAAAAGGAGGAGGAAAAGGAAGAGAAGGAGGTGCCTTCTTCAGAGATTAAGGAAATTTGTGCAATGTGGAATAAGGTGCAGGCATTTGCTGAAAAACACCATCCTGACCAAGCTGAAACAAGCCATATCTGCAACATGTTTAGTGACAAAACCTTGTCCCACTTCAGGGAAATGTTAGAAGCACCATAAACAGAGCTCTCTGGACAGTTATTTTTCTAGACAGGGGTCCAGTGACTCTCAAGCTGGTCCTAGTGGCATTAAAAGACAAAGAAGGGAAGTAACCCCAGAGAGGGACTTGTTACCTGAAGTCCTTTGGAGGGGGATTCCACTTACAAACACTAACTCCTCCCTATCTTCCAGAAGCTAGCATTAGTCTTCAATAAAGGTACAGTGG
>WNWK01035463.1:0-19752 GCA_009830355.1 Cherax destructor | reverse complement strand
TAGTCTGAAAATGTGTACATTTTGTTCCCAGTGACAAACATGTGTCTAGTACAGTACATCAAATGTTAGTAGCTAAAACAAGAAATAAAAGTTTATGATTAATATTATATTTTAAGAAATGAAAGATATAAGCAATGTTACACATGATACAGTTTTCTTAAAATCTAATATATCTAACACAGTAAAGTATTATTCAGCAGCACACAAAAAATACTTGAAAAAAAAGCAGCAGGATACAGTCACTGCATCTAGCTTCTTTATTAAGAATTATCCATATTGCACACAAAATATATATATACATACATATAACAACTATACTGAAAATTAACATAATCAGTGTTTATTTTTATACAAGATATTCTTATATTCTAACCTTTCTCATGATATTCCAAATAATATTAAAATGTGTATTTATGCTCCACTTTAAGTTTTAAGGATTATCAACAAAAACTTCCTCCAGACAAATAATGATCTCATGAAGGCTCGAGCAGCTTCAATATGTGACGCTCCATGATGAGTTGAACTGTTAAGAGAAAGATGTAGTATTAGGAAAAAGTGAAAATACTGATTAATTCATTACGGTTAATCCTTGAATTAATGGACACCAATTTTATGAATTCGGAATTTAAGGAACAAGATCAGACAACATCCAGAAACAATGGACACACTCCATTAAATTCAAAACTGTTATTGTTACAGTTTGTCACATAAATTTATTTTGATTTTAATGGACAAAGTTCATTAAATCCAGAACTGTCTCATTGTTACGGTCATGGAAAAACAATCCTGTCATTTGGATTTAACAGACAATCAGCTTTAAAGGGCACTCCCTCCCCTCCTATTAGTTTATTAAATCATGGTTTAACTTTAGTTACAAAAACTTCTGGATAAATTGATAGTCAAAACCTGAGTAACAAGATGCCAAGACTACCACAACCCACCTGGTTACCAGATTTTTACTAAAATTGTTCAAAATAGGGAAATACTGATAATAAAAGAATTATTAAATAGGAAATTTTATAAAAAAGTATTATTGTACATTACTTGGCCATAGGATTGATTTCCAAGACCTGCACAAAACTCAGTAAATACCTAGAGTATACCTGGAGAGGGTTTTGGGGGTCAATGCCCCCACGGCCCGGTCTGAGACCAGACCTCCAGAAATAGTGTAGTAAAATAGTAAGTTATAATGGTGGGATAACACTGCCAAGGGGAAGATAATCCCAGAATCATTAACAAAAAGAAAACAATTGTAAGGCGGGAGAGTTTGCAGAAGAAATGTTTGTCTTAATTACTGAGCAAGTATAGTTTGTGAAATATTTGTTACTTTTATTTACTAAACATAAAAATGTCAGCAAATTGCAGATAGTGTATTGGTGGGAAAATATGATGGAATTTTGGCTAGTGGTGAGCATGAGTAATCAAGTGCACCACCATAGTCGGTGTTTGCCTACAGTCTGCGTAGAAAGCTTTGACTCCAGCTGCAGGACAAACTTTTGATCATTGCAACATATGGCAACAGATGATTGAAGTACAGACTTTTTAGAAATCTTCTTAAACACTTGTACACCAATTGTAAGTGTGGCCATGCAGTTTCAAGAGTGCTCTCATTCGCCTTTGAGTCAAACTCTGCACTATGTTCATTGAGCTCGAATGATATTATATGTGATGGATAATAATGTGTGAAAAGGAAAGTGTTTTGTTCTCTGCTTCATGGCTGCTCCAGAGGTGCAGCAGCAGCCATAAGGCTGCTCTTCTAACATTATTATTATCCATCTAATACATGCATCATCTAAGCTTCATAGAACATAGTGCACTGTTTGATCCAAAGGTGGATGAGTCTACTATTGAAGCTGCATGGCCCATTTACACTTAGTGTATGTTTCCAAAAATTTCTAAAAAGTCTGTATTTCACCCTTCTATTGCTGTGTTACAATGATCCAAAGTTTGTCCTGCAGCCAGTGTAATAAATTTCTGTGCAGACTGTGCCTCTAAGATCTGAAAAGGAGCAATTCAGCTGCATCTATAATGAACATCTGCTGATTTGTGGTCATTTTCTTCAATTATTTCTTGTGAAACAGAATACTCATGTCATGGCTTGAGGTGGGAGCACTAAACCTGTAAAGGTCCTACTGAGCTTGGGGGAATGGGAGGTAATTAGGTTTGATTTAAGGAAGGGGAAATCAGGTCCAATTCCTTAGATCAAGAGCCCTTCACCAGCATCGAGAAACCTCCCTTGAGAAGTTTGGCTTAGAGGAAATATGTACTGTACCGTGTGCGTGGTGACCAAATATGTGTGTAACAACCATCAAACAAACTCACTACTGTGTGCTAGCACATAAATAGGGCAGGTGACCTGAAGTATTTTTCTTATAATTAAAAAAAAACCCTCAGTTTTGGCCACAAAGAATACTTGTTGCAGTGTGTAGGTGGTACCTCCAATTATTTCCAGCAAAATAGAATGCTATTTAACGTGGCTTGAGATAACAAGTGTGTGTATGGAGACTAAGCTAGCTTCAACATGCCAAACACTGTTAGCTCAGGAAATATGTTGGAGCGTCTCAATTATTAAGGAAAACCTTGAACTTAGCTTTCTGATCTCATAATCAATAAACCCCATAAGATACACACTATCTCTTCTAGGAATACCTAATAATAATGATTTCAAGGATATGATAATGAAAAATAAAAAGGATGTTAATTCACAACAACATTACAACAAACTATAAATGCCATGCCTTGTTTACTCCCTCTTGCAACAGCAATGCTGAATGCAGAAGTACCAGCAACATTAGTGGTAGTGATGTCTACTCCATGATCTAGTAGCTCATTTGCACAATGTGAATGATCGTTATGTGCCGCATACATTAAAGCAGAATTTCCCATCTGAAAAATTGATAAATTCCCATGAGCTGCATGATGTCATGGAATTTAATGGCATGCAAAAGGTTTATGAGAATTCTATAATGCACATATTTCAAGACAGTTTTATTACTTGTGGAACCTTATTATACATACATGGTCAACATGGTTAGGATCAGCACCAAAACTGATCAAAAGTTTAATAATTTCATGATGACCATTGCTAGCAGCAAGGAGAAGAGCAGTCTCTCCATCTTCTCCCTGAAATGATTAAAGTTTGTATATGTAGGCATTGCTTTAGGTTTAAACATACCTTTTTTTTTTTTTAATGTATCAGCCGTTTCCTACAGTGGTAGGGTGACCCAAAAAAAGAAACACTTTCATCATCAATCACTCCATCACTGTCTTACCACAGGCGTGTTGATACTACAGTTCAAAATTGCAAACATATCTCCACCCCTCCTTCAGAGTGCAAGCACTGTACCTATCACCATCATTTGCCTGTCTATACCATGGTACAATGCAAGTGTGTGAGCAAGTTGAAAGTCTACAACAATTAGACTCGATAATTAATAATGTTAAAGCTTTACCCCAAAATTTATTTTATACTGCTAAAATACATAGAGTGGACCCTCGCTATTCAAACACTCCAAAACTCACCCTTTTATGTAAGTTTATTATTGTAAGTGCTTTTATAAGTGTATTTTTGGGAGTCTGAAATGGAGTAATCTAATTTACATCATTCCGTATTGGAATAAATTCGTTTGGTAACAACACTTGAACAGCATTCTGGAATTAAGAATGTTCGAATAGCGAGGGTCCACTGTATATTGTACCGTATTCTCTTTTTACCACTACACATTTTAATGTACTATTATAGTTATTTTCATTATACATAGACTGCATACAGTACAGTACAGTGGACCCTCGGTTATTGGCCATTCTGGATATCGGCCAACTTGGTTGTCGCCCGGGTTTTTTGCCGAAATTTTATTCCGGTTATCGGCCGTTATTTCGCTTATCGGCCATATTGGACGCATAATAATAATCACTCTTGGGCACATTAAATGTCTTATTTTTGGTTAATACAGTGGACCCCCGAGTTACGAGCACCTCGGAAATCATACAATTATGTAAGTGTAATATTGTAAGTGCTTTTGTAAGTATATTTTTGGGGGTCTGAAATGGACTATCCTACTTGACATTATTCCTTAAGGGAGAAAATTTGTTTGGTAATGGCACTTGAGCAGCCTTCTGGAATGAATTATGCTCGTAACTCAGGGGTCCACTGTATAGACATTTTCATTAATCCATCTATGATATTTTCTTCAAAATTATATAAGAAACACGTTACATAATAAAAACATGCAATGTTCATATGCGATGTATGTTTAATAATAATCACTCTTGGGCACATTAAATGTCTTATTTTAGGTTAATATAGACATTTTCATTAATCCGTCTATGATATTTTCTTCAAAATTATATAAGAAACACGTTACATAGCATATATACTAGCATATAAACATAGCATATAAACATGCAATGTTTATATGCTATCGAGTGGTGAGTACCGGCGAATGAAGGAGGAGGGAGGGTAAACATTACATTTTCTCTGATTCAGCATTAGAGAAAACTGTGAATCTGGCGTCTGGTCCAGTCACCGCCCTTCATACGTGTTTGTTTACAATTTTCGGCATGACAAATTCATTACTTCTCCCTTTGTTTATGATGGCATCTAAAGGTAGTTGTTAGAAAGGATTAAACTCAGTGAACATGTTATGTCGATGTAATAATATGGCTGTGTAGTGTAGCGCAAGGGGGGCTACATACGTGTACCTACATCTACCGGCTCCCTAAACTGACTTCCTTCAAATAAATACTACTCACCTCTCGCCGTACATTAAGACTACAAATATTTTAAGGTAAGTAATGAACGTACTGTGGCAGTAAAAGTAAAAGAAGGGAAGTAACCCTAGAGAGGGCTTTGATACCTGAAGACCTTATGGAGGGGGATTCCCAACTCCCTCTCCTCTCCTCGCCTTCAATACACCAACAAGTCTTCAATAAAGGTATGTAATATTCATTTATCATTGAAATTTGTGCTTTATATTTATTTCTCATTGTTTTCTGTATGTAAAACTATAGTTAATCTTTAAAAAAATGTATTTTTTGTTAATATTTTTGGGTGTCTGGAACGGATTAATTGTACGTATTTACATTAATTGTAGGTAGTAGGTTGGTAGACAGCAACCGCCCAGGGAGGTACTAACGTCCTGCCAAGTAAGTGTAAAACGAAAGCCTGTAATTGTTTTACGTGATGGTAGGATTCCTGGTGTCTTTTTTTCTGTCTCATAAACATGCAAGATTTCAGGTACATCTTGCTACTTCTACTTACACTTAGGTCACACTACACATTCCTGTACAAGCATATATATACACACCCCTCTGGATTTTCTTCTATTTTCTTACTAGTTCTTGTTCTTATTTCCTCTTATCTCCATGGGAAAGTGGAACAGAATTCTTCCTCCGTAAGCCATGCGTATCGTAAGAGGCGACTAAAATGCCGGGAGCAAGGGGGCTAGTAACCCCTTCTCCTGAATACAGTGGACCCTCGGTTTTCGCAGAAAATTCTTTCCAGAATGCTGCTCAAGTGCCATTACCGAACGAATTTACTTCCTTAAGAAATAATGTCACGTAGGTTAGTCTATTTTAGACCCCAAAAAATACACTTGCAAAAGCACTTACGAAAATACACTTAAATAAATGTTCGAGTTTGGAGATGACTGAAAACCGAGGGACCACTGTATATTACTAAATGTAAAAGGAGAAACTTTCGTTTTCTTTTTGGGCCACCCTGCCTCGGTGGGAGGCGGCCGACGTGTTGAAAGAAAGAAAAGAAAACATGCAAGATTTCAGGTATGTCTTGTTACTTCTACTTACACTTAGGTCACACTACACATTCATGTACAAGCATATATATATATATATATATATATATATACACACATCCCTCTGGGTTTTCTTCTATTTTCTTACTAGTTCTTGTTCTTATTTCCTCTTATCTCCATGGGGAAGTGGAACAGAATTCTTCCTCCGTAAGCCATGCGTGTCGTAAGAGGCGACTGAAATGCCGGGTGCAAGGGGCTAGTAACCCCTTCTCCTGTATATATTACTAAATGTAAAAGGAGAAACTTTTGTTTTTTCTTTTGGGCCACCCTGCTTCGGTAGGAAACGGCCGACGTGTTGAAAGAAGATATATATATATACACACATCCCTCTGGGTTTTCTTCTATTTTCTTACTAGTTCTTGTTCTTATTTCCTCTTATCTCCATGGGGAAGTGGGACAGAATTCTTCCTCCGTAAGCCATGCGTGTCGTAAGAGGCAACTAAAATGCCGGGAGCAAGGGGCTAGTAACCCCTTCTCCTGTATATATTACTAAATGTAAAAGGAGAAACTTCCGTTTTTTCTTTTGGGCCACCCTGCTTCGGTGGGAAACGGCCGACATGTTGAAAGAAAGAAAGATTTACATTAATTCTTATGGGAAATATTATTTCGGTTTTCGGCCTTTTCGGTTTTAGGCCGATCTTCTGGAACGGATTACAGTCGATAACCAAGGGTCCACTGTATTAACTAAAATTATAGAAAATACCATATTTTATAATAATTAATATTATGCATGTACAGGAAGACCCCGCATTTTTGACATCCAGTGTTCCACATTTTTGTTGGCTTTCAACTGAGCCACTGTTCATTATGTTCGGTGCTTTTACTGCTTTTCTGTCGTTTTCACAAAACAGTTACGTAAGGGAAGGGAGACAGGCACCATATTTTAAGGTAAGTATTGTACGTGTACTGTGTATTTATTTTACTTTTTGATCTTTTTTTTTCTGCCTAGGTGTATTGAGTACTTAAATGATAGTGTAAACACGTTACCAGGCGTTTTAGATGCATTCAATAATGAAAAAAAATCGCTCTTTTCCATCAACCGCTAATTTTCGCTTAGCGCACAGAATCGTGAGCCTAAGAGCCATACAAATGGGGCTCTCCTGTATATTTTCTACATAAAAGATTATTTCATCAAACTCTGTAAAACACAGCAAGTGAGAAAAAAGTTTTCAAGAAACTAGTACATATGTACTTTCAGTAATGGCTCCCTCCCTCCTAAAGAAAGAAAAAAATAATTTTCTAACAAACCAACATCTAAACCAATTTATCTGGCACACCTCATCTTTCACAGCAGTCAAGACATAGTATTAAATATTTTTCATTACTTAATTTTATTTATTTTAGCACAGAAATATGTACATACTAGTAAACCCTTGATTAAAGCAGAAGCCGACTGCGTGATTTTGTATTAGCACGACTGAAAAACTGCAACCAAACAAGTCATAGCCCACTTATGTGTACTTGTGCCTAAATAAACTTACTTATTACAATCAATCAAAACTAAGCACTAAACCCACATGGGTAGGTCATACAACTCAGCATAATATTCACATCATACATTGGACTCAAACATGACATCACCAGTGTCTTCTGCTTCCTCACTACAACATTTAAAATCTATGCTTCACACCCATATAGCAATGCTGGTACCACTATACTCTGGTACATTCCCTTTCATAGACCTATCTGCCCACAAGTCCATTCCCAAATATGTGAACACATTTACTTCCTCCATATTCCCTCCCTCCAATCGAATATCTAATTTTTCATTGCCTAGATTTTTTGTTACAATTACATTATTATTATTATTTTCATGGGGAAATATTAAACTAGTAGGAGACATACAGCAACTGAAAAATTGGAAGTAATCAGGTTTGATCAAAGGAGGTGGAAGGTAGCTCCACATACTAGCTACAAAATATCACCATTCAAGAATGCTTTACAAGCTGTACAGACCTACCTCTAAATTAACTTTAGCCCTGTTCTGAATGAGCAGCTTTACAGTAGGTAGTTGACCATAATATGCTGCCCACATAACTGGTGAAAATCCATTACTGTCCAATTCATCTACATCGATATCTGAAAAATATTATATTAATCAGACAAGTAATATTTGAAGCCATATTAATGAAGTTAAGAAAACATCAAAAGATGAATAATGTCTACAATGTACATAGAACAAGACAGCATTTATAAACGCCATTTATAAACTGTCGTATCTGAGCGCCTCTGCAAAGATAGTGATTGTGTATGAGTGATGGTGAAAGTGTTAAATGATGAAAGTTTTTTCTATCTTTTTGGGTTTTTCTTTCTTTTTGGGTAACCCTGCCTCGGTGGGAAACGGCCGACATGTTGAAAAAAAAAAAGAAAAAAAAATATCTTCAACTGATATTATAGCTATACAAGTGTTAACAATGTGCTCACAAATGAGGAGGCAATTTACTACACTGACTGTATGTTAATACACCTGATAAGTGAGGTGATCAACTAAGTTGACTGCCTTTTAACCCAGCTGACACCTCTGAGACAGTACGTATATCAATGACCCGTCTAGCAGGCCACATTCACATCCTAGTTTACTCTAGTTCTGGCAAGAGGTCTAAACACCTCTGGCCCACACCACCAGCTTTCAGGAATTTCAACACTTGTCCCTAAAAATGGCAACCAAAGGACACCTGCTTCCAGCACACATGCACATAAAATGAGACCCAGCAAAACATACACAGACCATCAATATAGGGCATACATGAAGGCTCTAGGTCTAGTAATTCATTCGAGCAGAGTGTTCCTTCACCTCTCATCCACTTTTCAACTACTTCACCATTATCAGCAGAAGCTGAAGGCCTCATCACACACATACAAGATTTATCGTCTATCTCGTCTTCAACATCTACATTGTGCACAACAGTGCTAATTTTACAAGGAAAAAATACATGATGGATAATAAAAACCTTTGTGGTGAGAGATGCTAAGCTAATGATACTCTAAGGCACTCATACTAATTGAAGGCCTAGAGAATTTACAGAAACTTTTTCACTGCCTGCTAATCCTAAAATTCATAAGCAAGGTGAATAAAGGAAAAGGATTTTGGTAAATCCACTGAGTATAAATTAATAAAAGATCTATGTTGATTTTCATTTTGATCCATTAATGCCTCATCAAAGTCAACATGCCTTTTTTTTAAATAGAGCACCAATGGCATTAAAACTGAAATCTGTGAGAAAACAGAAAAATATTTCATATGGTAAATTCAATGATCACAATTAAAAACAAATGTATGGTTGATTTTGAGTAAGTCATGAGCACTATGCCATTAGTTCTAGTGGCCATGGTTCTCTAAATTAATATTGCTCTGACTTTAATACAGTGATGGAGTGCAAATTAACATTACATCCACTTACTTGAGCTGCTACCTGCCATAAATGCTAAGGAGCAATTCTACACTGACAAAACTAGAATTACGAACATACAACCAAATTTGTTCTTTAATGTCTTCTC
This sequence comes from Cherax destructor, assembly GCA_009830355.1. Classification (NCBI taxonomy): domain Eukaryota; kingdom Metazoa; phylum Arthropoda; class Malacostraca; order Decapoda; family Parastacidae; genus Cherax; species Cherax destructor. The sequence continues at coordinate 10,441 of WNWK01035463.1, read as the reverse complement.
TTCATAAATGAGAAATTTAAGATAATTAACCTTTGTAAAGAATAAAAAATAAGTCACAATACCACGGCTGGAACAATTCACAAGTAACCAGCACTTAGAGGACTGGTAATTTTGAAGTAACTGTTAGCAAGGAAAAACTTTTCATTATATGACGTTTCACCCACAGAAGGGCTTTATCAAGTACTGCCTTTCCTCACTTAACGACCTAGTTGCGTGCCTAAGAGCAGGTCAGTAAGCGTCCCGGTTGTTAAGTGAGAAGTATACTGTACTGGCAGTCGGTGTGTGTCAACCATCTTTAGAATTTTTTTTAACGTCACCTTTGCACCATTTATAACATTTTTAGTATAGTTTTAAATGTTTATACAGTAGTGTACTGTATACAGTGGAACCCCGAGTAACGATCATTCCAAATAACAATTTTTTCGGGTAACAATTGCTTTTTACGATCAATATTTTTCTCGTGTAGCGATCTTTACTCGGGTAGCGATACATACCAGACCTGTCCGCCTGCCCTGCGCTTGCACGCCTTCACCCAGGACGGCAGTCTCGCGTTGTTTACACTTGAGTGAACAATACCCAGTGCGCTCTTTCAAACATTCACAATACATTTGTTGTCTTTTTTAGTGGTTTAGTGATTGTCACTGTGAAATAAGTCACCATGGGTCCAAAGAAGCTTCCTAGTGGCACCCCTGTGGTAAAGAGAGTGAGGAACACCATCGAACTGAAGAAAGAGATTGTTAAAAAATATGAGTGGCGTACGTGTGGGTGAGCTTACCAGGATGTACGGAAAAAAACAATCTACTATCACCCCTATCCTGGCAAAGAGAAAAGAAATCAAGGAAGCTAATGTTGCAAAAGGGGTTGATATGTTTACGAAAAATAGATCGAAAACAGTGGATGAGGTTGAGAAGTTATTGCTGGTGTGGATCAATGAAAAACAGATAGTGGGTGATAGTATTTCCACGGTGATAATTTGTGAAAAGGCAAGGCAGTTGCACGCAGATCTTGTCAAGACAATGCCTGGAACCAGTGCTGATGCGAGTGATTTTAAAGCCAGCAGAGGCTGGTTTGAGAGGTTTAAGAAACGTAGTGGCATACACAGTGTTGTGAGGCATGGTGAGGCAGCCAGCTCAGACAAACATGCAGCTGAAAAATTTGTGCAGGAATTCAAGGGGTTCATAGACACTGAAAAATTCGAACCCCAACAAGTGTTTAATTGTGATGAAACAGGCCTCTTTTGGAAGAAAATGCCAAAGAGGACCTTCATTACTCAGGAGGAAAAGGCACTGCCAGGACACAAGCCTATGAAAGACAGGCTAACTCTCATGCTGTGTGCCAATGCCAGTGGTGATTTTAAAGTGAAGCCTTTACTGGTGTATCACACAGAAAATCCCAGAGCCTTCAAGAAACACAATATTAACAGGAATAATTTGTGTGTGTATTGGAAGGCTAACACTAATGCATGGGTCACTAAGAACTTTTTCGTGGAATGGTTGACTGGAGTGTTTAGCCCTAATGTGAAGAAATACCTCCTGGAAAAGAAATTGCCACTCAAGTGCCTCCTGGTACTGGACAATGCTCCTGCTCATCCTCACAACTTGCAAGACTATTTGTCTGAGAACTTCAATTTCATCACAGTGAAGTTCTTGCCTCCTAACACCACTCCTCTCATCCAGCCTATGGACCAGCAGGTCATTTCCAACTTCAAGAAACTGTACACCAAAGCATTGTTTCAAAGGTGCTTTGACATAACCTCAGCCTCTGCATTGACCCTAAGAGAGTTCTGGAAAGATCACTTCAATATCGTGCATTGCATAGGCCTTATAGGTAAGCCTTGGGAGGGAGTGACTTCCAGGACTTTGAACTCTGCTTGGAGACCACTGTGGCCAGATTGTGTTGAAAAAGAGGGATTTTGAAAGATTTAAGGCTGACCCTGACCCTGACGACCCTGTGCCTGTTGTGGAAGATATTGTGACATTGGAGAACAGCCTGGGATTGGAGGTGAGTGGTGAGAATGTGGAAGAGTTAGTGGAGGACCACAGGGTAGAGCTAACAACTGAAGAGCTGCAAGAGCTGGAACAGCATCAGACCAGAGCTGAGGTTATTGCTTCACAGGAGGAGGAAGAGGGAGTGAAGGAGGTGCCGTCTTCAGTGCTTAGGGACATGTGTTCAAAGTGGATTGAGTTGCAGACATTTGTTGAACAAAACCACCCTGAGCAAGCTGAAATAAGTCATCTGTGCAACCAGTTCAGTGACAGAGCCATGTTGCACTTCAGGAAAATGTTAAACAGGCGCCAGAAACAGAGGACTCTGGACAGTTATTTTGTGCGACAGGCTTCCAGTGACTCTCAAGCTGGTCCTAGTGGCATTAAAAGACCAAGAAGGGAAGTAACCCCAGATAAGGACTTGTTACCTGAAGTCTTTATGGAGGGGGATTCCCCTTCCAAACACTAAGCACTCCCTCACTCCTCCTCCCTATCTTCCAGATGCCAACAAGTCTCTTCAATAAAGGTAAGTAAATGTTATTTTAAATGTTTATTTCAATATTTATTTATAAATTTAATATTGTATGTAGTATTTGTGTGTGTTTTCTGTATGTAAAACTATAGTTATTCTTTAAAAAATGTATTTTTTGTGAATATTTTTGGATGTCTGGAATGGATTAATTGTATTTACATTATTTCTTATGAAATAAGGTTTGAATAGCATTTCGGTAGGTCAGCTCTGACGGATTAAGATCATTAGTCGAGGGTCCACTGTATTGTAATAAACAGAAAAGTGGAAATCAGCTCTAATATACATTATTTACGTTTGCATATTGGTCGGAGAGCTGGTCGTAACTCTGAGTGGTCAGTAAACGAGTACGTCACCAAATGAGGAAAGGTCGTACACAGAAATAAGCAAAAACACTGCCTTATACCAATTTAATGTAATTCCACAACATAATCCAATCAATTCTCAAATACCCAGTCCATCAGTCTACCACTGTAATACAGAATTAGGTGGTAGAGACAAAAGTCAGGTGATAGTAAGACAGGGAAGGGCCTGTATCTGGGCATTACTGGGTTAAACATCAAATAATAAAAATTTATGCTACTGTCTACCTAGTGGGCATATAAATTTAGCAAAGAATAACCAACATTGAATATTACACTCAACAATAATTCTAGGATATAAACTTAAATGATAAACTTCTAAAAATAATCAATTATCGGAATACAGTTCTACACCTCTCAGATCATCTGCAGACAGCTCTCCCATGGCTGCCCTATTGTGAAGAGTGAAGTCATCTGGTTCAATCTGAGCAGCCTGCGTCTGAATATTTCCACGCTGAAGGTTTGTCAATACAGTCACAGGCTGTAAACAAGGAATAGGCTTAATGCTAATAAGCAAATGATATAAGTAGTTTTAAGTTCATCAAATCTATGATCACTGATCACTACTCAAAAAATCTGTGACATATACAATAGCCAAAATAAAACAAAAAATATTACGGTTATCTACAGAACAAGTGCTGCATTTTATACCACTGATCACATAACTGACCTCTAATATCTGCTGTGCTGCTATCTTCAGTGATAGAACCACCACCAAGTTGTAGTGGTCATCAAAGAATTGAATAACTTAAGTGTAAATGGATTGATGATACAAAATTGATTCTTCAGCAACATGCTATTTAAGGTAGAAACCTATTTTATGAAAATTTGGAAAAAGATGCATCAAGTGGTACATATAACTATATCAAGAAAATTCAGAAATATCTTATCACCACTCTCTTGCAGATGTAAAGAGAATACTGATGGTGAAAATGTGTGGGAAAACTTTCAGCACTGGTGCTAGATTGTTATATAATGTATATAAAAAGAACAGTATTTTGATAAAGGTAGGGAAGTTTTCATTGCATTTATGGATTTAGAAAAGGCATATGATAGAGTGGATAGGAGAGCAATGTGGCAGATGTTGCAAGTGTATGGGATAGGTAGTAAGTTACTAAATGCTGTAAAGAGTTTTTATGAGGATAGTGAGGCCCAGGATAGGGTGTGTAGGAGAGAGGGAGATTACTTCCCGGTAAAAGTAGGTCTTAGACAGGGATGTGTAATGTCACCATGGTTGTTTAATATATTTATAGATGGGGTTGTAAAAGAAGGGTGTTGGGAGAGGGGTGGGATTAAATTATGGGGAATCAAGTACAAAATAGGAGTTGACACAGTTACTTTTTGCTGATGATACTGTGTTTATGGGAGATTCTAAAGAACAGTTGCAAAGGTTAGTGGACGAGTTTGGGAGGGTGTGTAAAGGTAGAAAGTTGAAAGTGAACATAGATAAGAGTAAAGTGATGAGGGTATCAAACGATTTAGATAAAGAAAAATTGGATATCACATTGGAGAGAGGGAGTATAGATGAAGTGAATGTTTTCAGATATTTGGGAGTTGACTTGTCAGCAGATAGGTTTATGAAGGATGAGGTTAACCATAGAATTGATGAAGGAAAAAAGGTGAGTGGTGCGTTGAGGTATCTGTGGAGACAAAAAACGTTATCCATGGAGGCAAAGAAGGAAATGTATGAAAATATAGTGGTACCGACAATCTTATATGGGTGTGAAGCTTGGGTTGTAAATGCTGTAACGAGGAGGCAGCTGGAGGCAGTGGAAATGTCCTGTCTAAGGGCAATGTGTGGTGTAAATATTATGCAGAAAATTCGGAGTGTGGAAATTAGGAGGAGATGTGTAGTTACTAAAAGTATTAGTCAGAGGGCTGAAGAGGGGTTGTTGAGGTGGTTTGGTCATTTAGAAAGAATGGATCAAAGTAGAATGACTTGGAGAGCGTATAAATCTGTAGGGGAAGGAAGGCGGGGTAGGGGTCGTCCTCGAAAAGGTTGGAGGGAAGAGGTAAAGGAAGTTTTGTGGGAGAAGGGCTTGGACTTCCAGCATGTTAGACAGGAGTGAATAGGAGACGAATGGTTTTTGGGACCGGACGAGCTGTTGGAGTGTGAGCAGGGTAATATTTAGTGAAGGAATTCAGGGAAACCGGTTAGCCGGACTAGAGTCCTAGAAATGGGAAGTACAATGCCTGCACTTTAAAGGAAGGGTTTGGGATATTGGCAGTTTGGAGGGACTTCTAAAATGTCGTATCTGAGCTCCTCTGCAAAGACAGTGATTATGTATGAGTGAGGTGAAAGTTTTGAATGATGATGAAAGTATTTTTCTTTTTGGGGACATTTTTTTTTTTGGCCACCCTGCCTTGGTGGGAGATGGCCGATTTGTTGAAAAAAGAAAAAGAAAAAAAGAAGAGACATGTCTGCACTGCAAAATCGACTCTTGGGGTCCAGACACGCTCCAGATTAACAATACTGTTGTATCTGCACGTATCTGGTAAGACAGTGATAGTGTGACTGATGGTGAAAATGTTTCTTTTTTGGGACACCCTGCCTCGGTAGGAGACAGTCAGCGTGTTTAAAAAACAAAATTCACTTTACATGATGGATGGAAATAAAAAGTTAAACAATGAACTGAAACAGCATCATAAAACTTTACCACTTTTACTATATAATTAAAAAATTTAACCTCTAAATGTTCATCATGTTTCTGGTTATCAACTCACTTGAAACAATCAGGCAATTATAAAATATACATGCGATAAAATGAGGTCTGGACACGCAGTCATGTTCCCTCATTTGGCAGGTTTTCCTATCCAATTTTGCTGTCTAACAATTTTTCTTATCACAATACAGTATGTACAGGGAAAAACATTTAAATGATACGTCTGAGCACTTCTCAAATCAGTTTACACAATAAGACACAACTCTTTCAGTTTTAAGAAAAACGATAATTTATGGATGACGATTGCACTGTACTCAGCATGCCTATTGGAGATTAAAATTTTTCTTGTTAAAATTTCAATACTGTAATTAAATTTCAATACTGTAATTGCTGTACTTGTCATGAACTGAATTTTAGGTCAACATTACAGACTAAATTCAAAGAATAAATAAATGCACTGTTACATCCATTAATCTACTCTAAAATTAAATAAACTCCTGTCACAAGAAAAAAGAAGCTCCAAGGTAATTATTACACATTATCCCAAACAAAGTTAGAAAATGTTTATCTTAAAGTGTCATCAAGATCGAGGGTACCCTGTATGGTGAGAAGGCTGATCTACGAGTGTGTGACTCCCACAGGTCCATGTCATCGCCAATGTCCTCGTCAACATCCTCTTCCTTTACTATCAGGTGACCGTCTTCTTCAGACGAAGAACCCATTTCTGAGTGGCTGCAATAAAATTAATTTATAGATTATTGCACAGCCTCTCAACTCAAACACAAAGAAAAAGTATAACATTTTTATATTAAAAATAAGCACTTAACCTATGGTGTGGTGATGTGTATAGTATTAGTTTCTGATAAAAATTGATAAGACAATCTATTGATATAATGAACTGAGAGTTCCCCTGAGATAATCTGCTTGGACTTCCTACTCATTTCTGCAACATTGCAAGTTCCTGATGATGTGTTAATTGCATCACGAAATTCATAGAGCTATCATTCAACTCCCCCTGTGGTTGTTTTATTATTATGTATAAATGTATATTTATACCTGTCCCTAAATAAACTTACGTCGTAAAGATTACTTATACATGTTGTAAAATAGAAAATAATGTCTGATTTCCACACAGACAATAAACAGCTTCATAAAATATAAAAACTACAGTGTATACACGTAAAAGCGAGGAAATACAACAACTTTTTTCCTCTCTCTAAACCTTAAAGACGTAGCAATTGTTGTTATTGTTGGGTACTAAGAGTTGGCAGGCTGTGAGGGCCGTGTGAACCCTTTAGTCGGTGGCTTCGACTGGAGTGAACCCGGCTTCACTAGTCCATCCTTTAATAATACTGTAATATAATAATATCTTTATTTCTACAAGTGCATGTACACGGTATACAGGCCTAACTGACATCAATGACATACTACTATATAGAAAGTCGCTTGTTTTGCTGAGCATTTCGGGCAAATTAGGTCAATTTTGTCACCAGGATGCGATCCACACCAGTCGATTAACTCACAGGTACCTATTTTACTGCCCTGAGCCACATAAGTGTGGGGAGAGCCATAATTTTATAAGTGAACTAGAAATAAATATTTGGTGGCGGGGTCAGAGTGGGCCTAGTGTGCTACAGGCGACGTTGCCACGTGTGTCACCCTAGTTAATAAAGTGAAATAAATATGTGACAAGTGAAAGAAATACAGTGAATAGGTTATATTATATATCGACAAGAAACGAAAGTGGATATACGCCAGAACATCACATCGAGTTGGACAATCTACAGGCTACTACACGCTGGACAAGCTGCATCGCATCGCAAGTATTCACCTATGCGTGGTTTTCGGGGTGTCGGGTGTAAATTCCAATTACCTAACGGCCAACTCTCATAGTAAGATAAGGAATAGGATATCAAGTACTCGGTAACAAATAGCAATTGGTAATTTCTAGTAGAAAAGGGCGAGGAGACAGGTGAATCATAGAATACATTAACTGGTAGATCAGGTGTGTCAGGTCAGGCCAGGTAGAGGAGCACTGTAGACTACATGTTACTCGCAGACCCCACATACACACATACATACATACATAACAGGAAGGGCACTGGAATGGATCAGGGAATACCTCACAGAGAGGCAACAACGGGTCATGGTGCGTGATGAGGTATCACAGTGGGCGCCTGTGGCGAGCGGCGTACCGCAGGGGTCAGTCCTAGGACCAGTGTTATTCTTGGTATATGTAAACGACATGACGGATGGGATAGACTCAGAAGTGTCTCTGTTCGCAGATGATGTGAAATTAATGAGGAGAATCACATCGGAAGAGGACCAAGCAGGACTTCAAACAGACCTGGACAAGCTTGACATCTGGTCTAGCAACTGGCTTCTCGAATTCAATCCCACCAAATGCAAAGTCATGAAGATCGGAGAAGGACAAAGAAGACCGCTGACAGAGTACAGGCTAGGTGGACAAGATCTACAAACCTCGGCAAAGGAGAAAGACCTTGGGGTGAGTATAACGCCAAGTACGTCTCCGGAGGCACACATCAACCAGATAACTGCGGCAGCATATGGGCGACTGGCAAACCTAAGATTAGCGTTCCATTACCTAAACAAGGAATCGTTCAAGACACTGTACACCGTGTACGTCAGGCCCATACTAGAATATGCAGCACCAGTCTGGAACCCACACCTGGTCAAGCACGTAAAGAAACTAGAGAAAGTGCAAAGGTTTGCGACAAGGCTAGTTCCACAACTCAGGGGTCTGTCCTATGAAGAAAGGTTGAGGGAAATAGGACTAACAACACTGGAGGAAAGAAGGGTCAGAGGAGACATGATAACGACATACAAAATACTGCTGGGAATCGACAAGGTAGACAGGGAAAGATGTTCCAGAGAGGGAACACAGAAACAAGGGGACACAACTGGAAGCTGAAGACTCAGATGAGTCAAAGGGATGTTAGGAAGCATTTCTTCAGCCACAGAGTAGTCAGGAAGTGGAATAGTCTAGAGAAAGATATAGTGGAGGCAGGAACCATACATAGTTTTAAGACGAGGTATGATAAAGCTCATGGAGCAGGGAGAGCAGAGACCCAGTAGCGGACAGCGAAGAGGCGGGGCCAGGAGCTGAGTCTCGACCCCTGCAACCAGAATTAGGTGAGTACAATTAGGTGAGTACACACTCATACACCATAACACAATTTCACCACTACTTTTCACACAATAAATCCACACACATATAGTTCCACAGGCCTAGTGTCTAATCGACATGTGCCTAGGACAAAATGGTAACTAACACACACACACACATCGACCCCTGCAACCACAACTAGGTGAGTACAACCAGGTGAGTACACACATACACACACACAAGGGAGAAAATGGCCATGTACAGACAGGAACCTGAGCTGCAGAGGGAAAGGCAATGGGAGGAGATTTAGATTTTAGATTTTGCCACCGAAGTGGCTAGTTTATTGTGCACCCCATATCCATCCTGTGGACGGTAGCGCAAGAGCATATGGATACACAAAAGGCCTAGACACTAGGCCCCAAAGGGTTAACAATTGTACATTTGGGTTCATATCTACATTTCAATTATCTGTTACAAGCAGGTATCTTATTTCATGAATAAGATATCTTGACATGTCACATAGGTTATTATATTGTCTATCTCTATATTCCTCAATAAGTGCACAATTAAGCACATAGTGTTCACGACAGTGACCATATGCCTGATCACATAATTTGCATTTAGTTTGATCATCATCTGTCTCCCAAACTGTCAGAAGTACCTGTAGCCAAGCCTAAGCCTGGCCACTACAACATCAGTCAGTCTGCTCACATTGCAAGTTGCTCCACAAACAAGCCCATCTGTGCTCGCATTATCATGAGCACAGATAGGCACGTTCATGGAAATTAATTTGGATATATATCTACAGTTCACTTATCTGTTACAAGCAAATTTAGGAAATTTGCTTAGAATAAGTGGTATCCTACCTTCACTAATAAGATATCTTGACATGTCACATAGGTTATTATACTGTCTATCTCTATATTCCTCAATAAGTGGACAATTCAGCACATAGTGTTCAAGACAGTGACCATATGCCTGATCACATAATTTGCATTTAGTTTGATCATCATCTGTGTATCTCCCAAACTGCCAGAAGTACTTGTAGCCAAGCCGAAGCCTGGCCACTACAACATCAGTCAGTCTGTTCACATTGCAAGTTGCTCCATAAACATACTTATCTACATTCATGTTATCATAGTGGGTTATAGATCTACTCAGAGGGCAAAGGCAGTGTTTATTCATGGGCTGAAGGAGAGAGAGGAAAGGACACACACGGAAAGACGGCAGGCAGAAAGAAAGGAGATTGAGAACATACTCAAAGCAATTGGCGAAGAAGACATGTCTGAGGTTGTAAATTTTCAGAGAATAGGGGGGTACTCGAAGGGAAGAAATCGACCGCTCAAGCTGATTCTCAGGACAGAAACAGTGCGAGACAGAATCCTCCAAGAGAAACCAAGATTGAAGGGAACGGAAGACTACAAGAGGGTGTTCCTAGACCGAGACAGAACAAAAACAGAATGACAGCAGCTGAGGGAGAGGGCACTAAGGCGAAAGGAGCTGGGAAGAGGGACAAGGACAGAACCGGTAGAGGACAACCAGAGCAGGGCAGATAAACAAGAGCAAGCACACACAGAACTATCCCCAACACCCAACAACCAAGCACCCTATCCCAACACAATCTAGAACCCACACTCACACCCCCCACCCAACACTCCACTATAGAATCCCACGGTACACCACCAGGTCCCCCACCTCCACAGACCCCCCAAAACACAGTGTTAGAGAGGAAACTGAAGGTATGGTACACCAATGCTGATGGAATAACAAATAAG
>WNWK01035462.1:0-19752 GCA_009830355.1 Cherax destructor | reverse complement strand
AACAACGCATTTTTGACCCCCCTTTTTGACAATCTGAAGGCTTAAGTCTAGTTAGCCACCTAGATAGGAGAATATACCCAGGACGTTTGTTGACGTTTCGTTTATAGGTCAGGTAAAAAGTTAATTACTGCTCGCACCTTTCTACACTAGATGTGCTGTTGTCTACGTAGCTCGATACACTTAGTACACGTAGTCTTACAGTATGTTTGCACGTGACATCATAGGAAGAACATATTGGCGGTCAAATGTTTTCGTTACCTGTTGTCAAAGGCACTTGACTATAAACACTTTGCCTGTTCCGTGTACATGTGAAGTTATTTTTGTGCGCGCGCGTGAATACACATTTGTGCGCTTGTATATTTGTGCATATGGGTTTATATGTGCAGTGTTTAACTCTCGAATGCTGCAACAAGTGTTTTTTTTCCTTAAGGATAACAAAATACAGTAATAATATATACAAATTCAATGGTGAATCAAGAATTTGGAAGCACTGATACCATTATATATATATATATATATAAGTGTGTGTGTGTGCAAGATAACCACCGGGAGAGTTGAATAATAGCTCTAGGTCTTTCTTATTGCAATCAACACATCAGGAGCTTGCAATATTGTAGAAATACAGTAGGAAATCCAGGCAGATTCGTTCATGGAAAACTTTACCCAGAATAACAGAAATGGGCACCAGGCCGAGTGTCAAGTGCCAGAAAATGCAGACTAAGTAAGTTTATTCAGGTATACACAAATACATTTACATAGATTATCATACATAGCAGCATATGTGTAGAGAACTTAGGATAACCCAAAAAGTCAGACAGAGTGACTTATTTCCATTGGGGTCCTTTTAGTACCTTAATAGTATACATTGTAGGAGATATATGTTGTTATGTTATAAAGGATATATGTATACTAGGAATAAGGAAAAAAAAAGTTATTTACATTTACATGTGTGTTAGTTAAAAAAATAAAAAATAATTCTCCTCCCTTTCTGTCGCTACATTCATTAGGTACCTTTTGGCTCTCTTCTTGAACTGGCTCATGCTATGACTGCCTTTGACATGTGCAGGCAGTCTGTTCCATTCGTTTATTGCTGTACAATAAAAGGTGTTTGAAGCCTGGCCACTGACTGTAGGTACTACAAAGTTGTTCTCTCTCTCTGCTTTGGTTCCCAGCCTTGACAAAATTGGCAGCAAGATATTCTGGACACTGTGAGCAATTTTATAAACTTGATTTAACTTAAGTTGTTTTACTCTGTCTTCAATCTTCAGCATATCCAATTGTTGTAATTCATCCTGGCCTACATGCTCTCTTGGTCCCAGGTCCAGGATGAATCTTACCATTTTGTTCTGGGTGATTTGCAGTTTATCTTTCAGTTTTTTTGTCAAGGCAGAGTACCATGAAGAGCAAGCGTAGTCCATATGACATTGTATAAGGGCTAGACATAGGGTCCTGCGAGCCTCAGTAGGTAGACACTGTGCTTGTCTGTAGAGGAACTTCAGTCTGGCATTCGCTTTCTTTACTACACTGTTCCCTATCAATTCTCCTGACATGCATGGGTCAAAGGGGATTCCCAGATATTTTACTGAGGAAACTGAAGTGATGGGTTCCCTATTACACCGGACATTAAAATTATTTACCCTGCTCAGTTTATATTTCGTGCCAAAGAGTATATCTTCTGTTTTCCCGAGGTGTAACGATAGTTTGTTGTCTACTAACCATTTGCTGCAGGACTCTAGTTCCAGTGTTAATACATTAGCTATATCTTGTGGTTCTTTACCTGACACTAACAGAGCACTGTCATCTGCATACAGTAGGAGTTTGCACTTGACACTGATGGGCATATCATTTACATAACACAGGAATAATAAGGGCCCCAGAATACTACCTTGGGGAACTCCACATGCTATCGGCAGTGGTTCTGATTCCGTTTTGTTGATTTTGACAATTTGTTTCCTGTTACTAAGATAGGACTTAAACCAGTCTGTGGAACCTATGCCGATAGCTTGAAGTTTCTTACAAGTCTAAAGTTACCATTCTTATGAGGTTCCCTATCGACATTTCAGTTCTCATGTAATCCATCAGATTAATTAGGGAGGTGTCGGTTGAGTAATAGCTCCTAAAGCCTGATTGGTAACTATGGAGAATGTTGTTGTCACTAAGATACTTAACTACTTGACAGTACACCGCCCTCTCTAGAATTTTGGATATTACACTGAGTATACTAACAGGCCTATAGTTGCTTACATCAGACCTACTATTTTTCTTGAAGATAGGAGTAACTCTGGCCTTGAACCCCTCTGGCACTGTATTAGTGGTGATGGACAAATTTACTATGTGAGCAATGGGGATTGCCAGTTCAGAGGCACCATCTTTTAGGAACTTAAACGGGATGTTATCTGGGCCGGTGCTCTTAGTTGGGTTTAACCTGCTTAGTTCTTTTTGCACGAAGTCGTGAGATACACTTACTAGTTGACAACTGTTTGGAGTTACTCCTTTATTGGTATAGTATGTTTTAAAATTATCAGAGTCTGTGTTAAAGGTAATTGATGCAGCTGGTAACATACTAGTATTGATGCGACAGTTGTGTAGTATGAATTAAAACAATTTGCCACTTTAGTTGTTTCGTGGCTTACCTCGTTATTGACATTTAGTACTATGTTAGATCTATCTACGGGTTTATGTCTATACCCCAGCTGTTTTAGTTGTTCCCAGAGCTTTCTACGGTTATTCTTGTACTCTTCGATTTTTTGAGCAATAGTGCCTCGCCTTTGCGCCTTTTATAAGCCTCTGCACTCTGTTCCTCACCCTTTGGAATTCATTTAGCGCTGCAATATCCTGTCTGTTTGCTTTAAATCTTTTTATCAACTGGTCTCTAAATTTCATGTTATCTAATATCTCAGTAATCATCCAGAGTTCAGTTCTTCGTTTAATTCTAACCTCTTTAACTGGTGCAATATTATCAAGGATGGCAGTGAACATTGTTTTGAATTTTTCCCTGGCATCATTTACGTCCGTGCAACTTATCACTGACCAGTCACAATTGTGTGGCATATTTACCAGTGTTTCTTTACTGTAGTTTCTAGTTGACCTAACTTTTATTATCTTGTGTAGGCCTATCCGTTCCCTAGTGATTTTCTTGGTACAGTAAATAATGAAATGATCACTAAGGCCTGTGGTAATGACCCCTTACTGACTAATGTTCTCAGAGCGGTTACAAAGTACGTATGTGGTCAATTAGGGTGGCTGAGAACTTTGTGATCCGGGTTGGTGTATTAATTAGTTGCGTATAACTATTTAAATCCAGAATTTGCTTATATATTTTACATAGCCCGCTATTTTGCTGTTGGAAACAAATATTGAAGTCTCCCAGTATTACTGTCTCGTCATTGTTATCAAGTCCTGACAAGACTCGAAAAGTCCTCTTAAGAACTGGTTATGGGTGGGAGGGCGATAACTAGTTCCTACTAAGATGGGTTTGGTCTTGGGAAGCAACACTTCAAACCATAGAATCTCCAGTTTATTGTCATTTAAATCAGGTCTTGGATTATAGGCTAAGTCGTTCCTTATGTAGGCACATACCCCACCACCTTTTATATTCCTATCTAAGCGTTTTATATTGTAACCTTCTATTTTGACCTCGTCGTCAGTCACCGTATCATCCAACCAGGATTCCGAGATGGATATAACTGCCGCTCTAGTTCTGTTAGCTAGAATCCTAATCTCTGTCAGTTTTGGAAGAAGTGATCTTGCGTTGACATGACTAAAGTGAAGGCCTGTTTTCCTAAGAAAATCATAATCATCAATAAATTGCAAGGGGTCATTAGCATTAAAAAAGGTAAATCAATGTCATTATTGTTAAATGGTAACTGTGCCAAAGTGCATTTGTTACAAACAAAATGAAATCTGGCACCATTATCATAATCAAACACACATCCATAGACTTAGGGCCCTGAATCTGCACTCTCTAGAAAGACGTAGAATTAGGGGGGATATGATTGAGGTGTATAAATGGAAAACAGGAATAAATAAAGGTGATGTAAATAGCGTGCTAAAAATATTTAGTATTGACAGGACTCGCAGCAATGGCTTTAAGTTGGATAAATTCAGATTCAGGAAGGATATAGGAAAGCATTGGTTTGGTAATAGAGTTGTCGATGAGTGGAACAAACTCCCGAGTACAGTTATAGAGGCTAAAACGTTGTGTAGTTTTAAAAATAGGCTAGATAAATATATGAGTGGGTGCGGGTGGGTGTGAGTTGGACCTGACTAGTTTGTGCTACTAGGTCAGATGCCGTGCTCCTTCCTTAAGTGGATGTAACCTGACCTGGCTGGGTCGGGGCATTGGCTTAAGCTGGTGGGAGACTTGGACCTGCCTCGCATGGGCCAGTAGGCCTGCTGCAGTGTTCCTTCTTTCTTATGTTCTTATGTTCTTATTATGCACATTTTACATACGGTAAGTTTACTGTTCTTCTTTCGTACCTTAGTACAGTGTATACAAATGTCTGGTGGTGTATGAGATATTAAGAATGGTTCTATCTGTGCATTACATATAGTTAAGGTTTTCATTCCTAGCTACTAAACCGTCATTATCACCATGATTTATCTGTCTGTTTTGCACCTGTACCATAGATTGAGGTCCTGGATTAGTATGGATATCACCATCACTGTAAAAGCTGTGCGTCACTATGTTTGTTTGGGTATGTGGGGTTGCTATTCCTTGCGGCGATAGTGGCACTTACGTTTCTGGTAGGATGGCCACTGTTGGGCTTTTACTTTCCAGGGAGCTATCACCCCATTCACCTTTTCCAGTCCCCATGACTGATTTCCTTCTTCCGAGAAGTAAAATAATGATAAATATAATTATGGCAGCCTGAACACCTCTTACGCCAGCCATGGTTATTCTTCACTCATTATCACTTCACATCAAAAATTTCTTTTCTTTTCTTTATTTTTATTAAAAAAACCACTGATCCTATCAGACACCTAGCAATGCCTAGTAGCTACTCTAGAAATCACCACTGATTACTAGTAAATTTCTTGTTAACACATACCCCCCTTACTTATCCCCTTACTTGAAACTCCCTTCACTCCTCACTTCACAGTCCGGCTTTACCTATTACACTTCTTGCTCATTTCCATCCTGGCAGTGTAAGAAAAAGTTTTTATCAATGGCGATGTACTTCCAAAGCCCCATCAAAGATTCATCCTGGACCTGGGCCCAAGAGAGCATGTAGGCCTGGATGAATTACAACAATTGGATATACTGAAGACAGCGTAAAACAACTTAAATTGAATCAAGTTTATAAAATTGCTCACAAACAGTGTCCAGAATATCTTGCTGCCAATTTTGTCAAGGCTGGGAACCAAAGCAGTCATAGTACTAGGGGGAGAGGTGTTGAAGTGTTGATTCACCGGGAATTCTCCAGGTCCGGGTCTTTACCAGATGGCGACCCGGCTCCGGCTCCCTGGCGTGGGAGTGTCAGAGACCTATGTCTCCCATGGGAGGGGATACCCCTCATCGGCGGGACCAACTGGCCCCAGGCCTAGCCACAGTCCCCACCAGCACGAGGCATGGAGGTAGATAGATGCTAGGTGTTACAAAATGACACGATATCTATTAACAATAGATATCTCCAGTGAACACTAGAAAGGAAAGCCCTTCTAGCATCCAGCCTGTTACTGGGCTTTTGCAACAAAGTCAGTATCCTGGATCAGTTATCCGACATATTATATAGATTAAGGGGATTGCAACTGATAGGGTACTAACCAAACAGATATTTTTAAAAGGTTTATTATCAAAGTGAGAAAATCTAGGGTAGCAAAGTAAATCAAATATAAAGATAATATTAATTAAGATATCAATTAGGATAATTAGGAGGGTAGCTCCTACACTGCTCTCATATACAATAAGTCTGTGCTGAGGGCACATATATATAAATGATTCAGAGGTACCATCAGGTACAATGTCAGTAATAACAATAATATATACATGTATATAAATAATAATAAATGAGTGTACGAGTGTGCTCCCGGTAACTATGACTCGACTCAACCAGTGTACGACAGAACAACTTCTCATAAGCTAGCTGTACTAACAAATTGACAACCAGAACAGCTTGATTGTCTAGTAAAATGACCACTTCGCAGAACAGCACTATAACAGGCAACAGCAACACAGCATCAGGAACAAGGAGATAGAAAAACGACCCTAACTGGGGACCATCAGTAGATCCTCCAAAACAGTCACAAAACTCCCTTTCTACTGAAACTAGGTTCAGCATAAACAATCACAAACTGTGGCGGTGCACAGATGCCTTATCGAAGTAGGTCCAGAGCTATAGCTTGAGACCTGAGTTATCAAAGAGTGTCAAAGTGACACACAACCCAGAACAACGTCGAATAAACACTGTCTAGTCTATTCTCTGTGAACAGAGTTACACAGAGTTGTGAGAAGTATGATTCGCCTCACCCACGAATGCATACTCTACCCAACAGAGTCTAATGTCGAGAACAACAAGAGTGAGGAGTTGACTCGACGAGGTCAGCAGGCCAGAGAGAGAGAGGGACGAGAAACAAACACCCAGCTCAGGTGTGTTCAGAGACTGACTCCCCCCCGCAACTAGACGCCGGCAGCATAACAGTCGTTTGCCAACACCAAGGCAGTTACTACACACTCTCGAGCACAACATAAAATATTACATCCTACCTAATAAATAGAGCTAAGTTAAATAATAGTCTAATAATAATATAAAGCAAAATATTAACGATTTAGCTATAATCGAGAATATTCGCAATATAAAATTATAGAAAATGGAAATATACATTATATACATTGAGGCCCAGTTCAAGGGGCGCAATACTAGGCCTCTCTGGTCTGCCACCTTCCCTAACAGGAAGTGCAGGCTTACGAGCTGCAGATGGTAGCTAGCTCCAGCCTTGGCACCTACCCTGCCATAGAAGGGCTGGGTGTGGAAAATATTGGGTATTTTCCCGAAAGGTTATACTCGATAGCCTTTCTAATGTGAATATTCTTAATGTTTGGCTGTTGGTTCGTATTTTTCTTGAGATGGGTAAAGAACCATCGCGACGGTAGCGTGGGTACGCCAAGATGGGTCAAATGAAGTCACCCAGTGACTCATCGGGACAACCACCAACATCATCGTCTTGCCGGAAGAATAATCTACCGAGCAGGACCACGTGATCCGTCGAAGAATAGCGACAAGAATGTGGTTTCTTCCCCACTGTAAGTACTCTTGTTATCTTAGCAACCGTCTGGCCAGTAGGTATGTTGGGATAATGTGGGTTTACGGTGGGAATGATAATGACGGGATCTTCAAGTGAACAGCAATGGCACGGATAAAGGGTGAGTGATATTAAGTTGTACTCTTTCCTCCTTCTCCCCAATCAGTCAGACATTAACCCATACAGTCCACAAAATTTAACAATACCGTAACCATTGGTGTTACTCATTCTTAATAAACTGGTCAAGGATAAATGTGGATTTAGAGTGAGAATATCGAAGAGTCCCCTTAAATGTGACCAGGAGTGGGGCAAGTTTTCTCACACGCCTCAACGGGGGTAACCGCGGTAAAATTATACTAGTCGGTCCACTCCCCGGGAGATTATTTTGTTGTAAGTGGCGGTGAAGCCCAGACAGGTAATCTCTTAATTCCCCACACTGGGCATGGTGATCGACCCCTCTAGGGGGAGAGAGCACAACTTTGTAGTACCCACAGTCAGTGGCCAGGCTTCAAACACCTTTTATTGTACAGCAATAAACGAATGGAACAGACTGCCTGCACATGTCAAAGCCAGTCATAGCATGAGCCAGTTCAAGAAGAGAGCCAAAAGGTACCTAATGAATGTAGCGACCCCTGTGGTTTAGCGCTTCTATTTGATAATAATAATAATAATAATAATAATAATAATAATAATAATAATAATAATAATAATAATAATAATGAATGTAGCGGCAGAAAGAGAGGAGAATGTTTTTTTTATTTTTTTAGCTAACATACATGTAAATGTAAATAAAATAAATCTTTTTACCTTATTCCTAGTATATATTCTTTATAGTATAAAAACATATATCTCCTAAAGTGTATAATATTAAGGTATTAAATGGACCCCAATGGAAATAAGTCACTGACTTTTTGGGTTATCCTGGGTTTTCTACACATATGCTGCTATGTATGATAATCTATGTAACTGCATTTGTGCATACCTGAATAAACTTACTTACGTATCAATCCCATTTAGAGGGGCTCGTCGTGTTGTTGACAATTCAGTCGACCCCGGATAGCTCAGTCGGTAGAGCATTAGGCTTTTAACCTAAGGGTCCTGGGTTCAAATCCCAGTTCGGGCGACAAATTTAAAGAACCCCAATGGAAATAAGTCACTCTGTCTGACTTTTGGGTTATCCTAGGTTCTCTACACATATGCTGCTATGTATGATATTCTATGTAAATGTATTTGTGTATACCTGAATAAACTTACTTACATTTTTAAAAGCAGGGAGGGAAAAAACGGCCACTGCCCTGACATATTCCTTGAAGTTATGTCGTTAGATTTGGCGTATTAAAGCAATAGAAACAGACCTCACAGTCCATTAGCATTGATTATATAATAATGATCAAGCAAACACCACATTACTGATATGTCAGTTATCACAAACATGCCGTCACACTCAAACTGTTTATCTATAAAGGACTTTAAATTCTGATTCCAAATGTTTTTTTCTTATCGTGATATTAAAGAAAATGGATCTAGGGCCATCTCACTTAAACGAGAGGGAGACATTCCAGGTTTATGAAACAAAGAAACTATCCCGACCAATCCATTTTTTTTATACGACGCTAGGAAAGTTCCTGAACAACTGGCAAGGACTTTTGTAATCAAAATTTAAAGTATTTTACAGCGTAATGGTTTAAGTCATTTAATTGACATGTCACTAATGTTGTGTTCGCTAGGTCATTACTACACAATACTAATGGACTGTGCGGTCTGTTCCTGTTGCTTTAATATGCTGTTTGCATTTTCTGGCACTTGGCACTCTGCCCGGCGCACATTTCTGTTATTCTGGATAGAGTTATTTTCCCTGAACGAATTTATCAGGACTTCCTATTCATTTCTGCTACATTGCAAGCTCCTGATTGTACAGTAAAATAATACCTCCTGAAATTTTGAGCACAACTCTGCACGTATACATATATAAATTATATCAAAAATATAAATAATATGCCAAGAATAATTTTTAACTTTCCGTAACTATACTAAAACCTATTCATAACTGTACAAACACTGTATTGCGAGAAAAAAATTGTGCTCTCTAGAAGGAATGTTCATATACCGAGCCTCCAAGCGTGCATGTAAACCCACTTAGCCAGCCTCGTACCTCGTAAAGCAATAAGCACCTTAAGATTTAACTGAAATTAGCATAAAAATTTATGGCTCTAAATTGTGTTCAGAGCTAAATTCTCGTGGGTGTGTGCATGGTAAGATTGTATTTTTTTGGTGGTTTTGATAGTTACGATTTTTTATAAAATGTAAATATTGGCATCAAACCAAAGTGCTTCTATTACAATACCTCTTTCCTTGTATTCCACGTATTCCTTGCTTAGGGTTAGTACGCAGTCATTCATACAGCAATATTCTCACGTTTCACACTAAACTTTAATAAATATAGAAGTGTTTCAGTAATATGTACAAAGATTGTGAAGGAATGTCTCGCCATATTGTGAGAGTAACAGACTGTGTAAGGAGTACAGAACACTATATCGCTGTGCTAGCATTGGCAACTCCGGAGCTGTACCAACAGTGTGTGGCTATTCATTAGAAATCGTTTGTACAGTGTGGCTGAGTCTCTAAATCTCGACTTGCCTTGCCCAAAATTACGTAAGCAATTTGTTCCTTTCGTGACATGGTGAGACTAATTTAATTGACAGTAGCGACGAACAGTTGATCTGAGGCTGTACCGACGAAACCTGTGCTATCTCAGGATTTCTATACAAAAGTTGGTTGAGTAACAACAGTGGCTACACCCGACAAATCTTGCGTATGTTCTGTGACTGAATCTGAGCTATAAGTTGCAAATAGAGCGGTTCAGTTACAAGTACATTTACACAAGTGGGACTAACAGCTGTATGACTGTTTATCCTGTTTAACAGTAGCATGTCTGTACTACGTCCGCTAGTAGGAAAACCCCGATGATGGAGTTGGAAATAGAGGTGAGGGAAGCTTTGTGGAAATGTGTTTTAATTGTCGTTAGATACATTGTACTAGTACATCTTATTAAACACCTGAAAATCACGAATTCCTCTTCCACCACCTCCACTAGTATCAAACCCATTAAAAAAAAAAGGCAAACTTCACCACCACCAGTAAAACAACCACAAACTATGACTTCCAACAGGTACAGTCTTCTTAGATATTTGCGATATCTTAGATATTTGCGAGCCTCAACAATTGACTAACAAACCAGGTACCAATTTGCCGCTAGGTAAACAGGAGGAAGATCTGCTAATGAGTCTCACCGTGTTTGACTAAACTAGAGGAGAGAGGCGAGTGAGGGAAAGATCGAGCCATTGGAAGGGTGGGAAAGGGAGGAGAATAAATGTTTACCACTCAAATATACACACAACTCGAGGGTTACCTGCGCGGCCAGAAATGAAGCAAGCTTGTTTGCTTGAAATAAAAATGTGTGTGTGTGTGTGTTTCATATGACGCGTGTTTTATATAGTGAGTTGACTTGTATGTGATGTGTGTGTTGACTTCTTAGTTTGTATATGGTAAGTGGGTAACTTTATGATCAGCACATTGGTTGACTTGTTGCATGGGTTGACTTAACCTAATGAGCTGATTTAATGCTTGGGATGTTCCAAAGCATAAGTGAACTTAATGCATGGAT
The DNA here is from genome assembly GCA_009830355.1 of Cherax destructor. Lineage (NCBI taxonomy): Eukaryota > Metazoa > Arthropoda > Malacostraca > Decapoda > Parastacidae > Cherax > Cherax destructor. Next base: position 8,846 of record WNWK01035462.1, on the reverse strand, counting down.
CTACTTAATATAAGTGTTAAATTAATGCTTGAGTGTTTAATGCACGAGATGGCTTAATGCACTGGTGTTACAAAACACACCATGTGAGGCGAGGAGACTGTTTCGGGGCAAGTAACAAGAATGTAAGAATTAATCAGACTTGGTATTTATCAGTGACTCAGCATCATGTATCACTGAGCCAGTATCATTATCATTCGGATTGGAGAATGACGATTTGTATGGTGTGGCTTTAAATGGTGCATATAGGATATTCGTTAAGCTTCGCAATGCAGATGTATATGAGAGGGTTGTCGCCAGATTTCAGGAGGTTCCTGTGGACGTGAACTTGGCAGTGACTGTATGTATTCACGACGTATCCAGGTACTATGTCTGGGTAAAAATTAAGAACGTTCCATTCGAGGCGGATGAGTCTGATTTGAGGGCAGTTTTTGAAAGATATGGAACAGTATATATTGCAACGGTGGGAAGGTGGTCAGAATGGATGTTTGAAGGTCTGCTGGAGGGAACGTTTACATTAAAAATGATGTTACGCCATCCCATCCCATCCTACATACAGTTGGATGACTTCAGGACTCAAGTGATGGTTAACTACACTTGGCAACGTCACACCTGTAGGTTGTGTGGGGCCTATGACCATATGGCTGTGCAGTGTGGTAGACGGACGGGCCCAAAGGATCCTGGATGTCGACGGGAGTCTTCAGTGCACCGTGAGGAGGAGGAGAATGGGACGGAAAACCCTACGTCGAGTGCGGGTTGAAGTGCTGAGGTAGACAGGTCAGAGTCGTTAGAGGATGGCTGTGCGACCTTACCAGGGGTTACAGGACCATCAGACCAGGACCCTGGAGACGTGGGAGGAGTGTCGCCAGCTGATGAGAGGGTTGTGGAGGCTGCATTTTCTACGGTGTTGCAGGACCTGTTGCGCGCCCCAGGTCAGATGTGTATGCAAGGAACTGCAGCTGACTTAGAATCGGCGGAGGACAGGGATGCTGAGGTGGTTGGACTCCCTGAGGCTAGTGCCTCGGCCACAGGGCGGCTGCATCAAGTGGAGGCGGAGGTGCACATCGATAGCCTCCAGGAGATGGGTATGGAGGAGGAAAGTGTGTCACGGAAGAGAGTGGCCCAATCTGATACAGACGATGTGCTAACACCTGCGCAATGTCCGGGCAAAAAGATGTGAGCAGACGTAGCGAGGGGTGATGTTGGTGGTCCCAAGGGACAGAGACCCGTGAAAGGTGGTTCCCGAGACTCTGGGGGTGACCATGGTGGTGCTCGGGGGAAAGGGAATCGAGCAGTGCCAGTGCCTAAAGGAAAAAACCCTCTGTCGGTTTCCAGTGCTTTACTGTGAATATTAATGGTTTATGTGATAAGATGAAGCGTGAATGATTTCGTGAGTATTTGGTGAGGTATAGTATAGACGTGGTTTTTGTGCAGGAACATAACCACAAGCATGGATGTCAGTTACTGATAGAAGGATACACTGTTTACGCTGCACACTCCTTGAGATTGAAAGGGGGTGTGGCTATATTAATAAGGGAGACTAGCCCATTTGTTGTTCATCACTGTGAGGAGAGGGGAGAGGGGTGGGTAATACAGGTGGACTTTTTGACAGAAACTGACTTACTACACAAACTCTGAAATATACCTCTAGCACCTCCCTCAGTCCCTTCTACCTCGATCTCTTGCTACCCTCTATCCCTGCACTATCCAATATCCTGCTGTACTCCATACCCTACTAATCATCCATCTCCCTCTTACAATTCATTCTCCCTGCATCCTGTCCTGCCCCGCCGCGCTGTATAACCCTTGTGGTTTAGCGCTTCTTTGATTATAATAATAATAATACAGGTGGATGGATCATGGGGAGGATATGGTGAAATTTGTGTGAAATAAATGGTATAAAATACCGACACAATGGAAAAATAAACACATAAGCAGTATAATGTGATCCTTTATTGACAACGTCACAGATCTACCTGGAAAAAGAGGAACATGAGTATTTATAGGATTTAGTCAGGTGGAGAATGCTTGGTCAGGTGGAGAATGCTGCAGGTGACAGTCTTCAAAGTAGGGTGATAGCTAAAACCTTGGGTAACTTAAAGGACCTGCATGTTCCTCTTTTTCCAGGTAGATCTGTCTGTGACTCGATAAAGCCCACTGCGTGGGCGAAACGTTGTCAATAAAAAATCTCATTATAATACTTATGTGTTTATTTTTCCACCGTGTCCTTTGTGTGTATTTATGGACCAGCGAAGGGGGATGGCAGGGTAAAGAATGATTTCATGAGGGATGTGTTAGTTTATTACCTACGATCGCTATCTGCATTGCGATGGTGGTGATTGGAACTGTGTGACACGTCGCAAGGACGTGGAACCGAGGGGGCGGGGTATTGTTCAGTTTTGCTGGGGGATCTGTTAAATGGCAAAACTTAAACCGAAACCAAGAGCAGCAGTTGTATTTTTATCTAAAATTTCATCTGATAAGTTAATTACAAAATTGTTATTAGCGTGCTTTGTCCAATCACTGGAGAGAGAGGGAGGGGGGAGAGGGAGAGGAGAGAGGGAGACGGAGGGAGAGGGAGAGGGAGGGAGAGGGAGAGGGAGGGAGAGGGAGAGGGAGGGAGGGAGGGGGAGAGATGGAGATGTATTTTTCTGAGAAATTTTCTTAAAATAAAATTGCGGTGATACTCTACCAACCCAACATTGCCGTAAGTATTATTTTCAACATACAGTACCGAACCCATTGATGTTGTGTGTCTCCAAGAGTGCAGAGTCCCTGAAAATCCAAGCCCCTAATTTGCCGTCATTTGTTGCATATAACCTCAAATCTACTAACTCTTGTGTTCTTGCACATAAGAAAACGGAGGGGCTATAATACCATGGTGTTAGGATTTACATTGGGAACTCTGCTCTCAACATATTTAACTTGTATGCTCCTGCTGATAAGTTTAATTACTTGGAGCTCCCAACTTGTGCTCAGTCTGAACCTACTCTTATATCAACACAAAAGTATTGGAAACTCAGTTTGGTAAACGTAATGGTAAACAACTGTTGTCACTCTTAAATAGTCATGATAATGTGAAAATTGTAGGTGACCTTGAACCAACATATCTATGGAGGCGCTCTTGATCTGTGTCTTGGTTTTAACATTGCTTCTGCCAGCTGTGAGTCTTCCATTGTAACAGATATATCATCAGATCATTTCCCAAGGCTAACCTCACTAGATATTGGTAATACTATCCTTCCTGGTGGGATATTCAAAAGGAAACGCTGTCATGTTCCCCATGATCAACATGATGACTTTGTCGCACATGTGACTGACTGGTATAATTCCTATGAGTGTTCCTCCTTTGAAACCTTTAACAATGACCATGTGAACAGTCTTCAGAACTACTTAAAACCGCTACTGATACCTCCTGGTACTCTAAACCCAACTAACTTCCATAATAATCATACCTCCTATAAAACCATACTTATTACAATGATCCTAAACTTCGAAGATTGAGACGTACTGCTCACAGACTAGGCATAACCTATAGACAACATCGTACCCCTGAAATGCTGAGGCTCTTTCAAACTGTCCTTGCTGTCTAGGGAGCGTATGACAGAGCTGCGGCAGACAGACTGGGGAAAATTTGTCAATGGTCTCAAATGGTCACTAATGAGCTATGCAACTCCTCCTCCCCCTCTTCTCTCTCTATCTTTCCTCAGAATCTGATATTCGGATGGGAGATTGCATCTGTTATCATCCCGGTGAGTTTCGTTTTCACTCCTCGTAAACACAGGATGCTCTTGGTAAACGTTTACAGAAATAATACAAAATAATACCAAAACGATAAACAAATTTACACAATAATACCTACATACATTTGACGATCTGCACCAAGATACAAAGTCACAATTGACAATCTGCAATTAGCTAAAAAAGTTACTTAGAATCGGCCAAATGAAATAATTTTGACAATGTTTCTTATCCACAAGAAGGTGTATTTTTACTATTTTACTTTTTCAAAATTCTTTTTCTGAGTTTTAATTATGTGTAGTTAACCTCTGAACAGCGCCTACATAATTCACCATAATTCCAACAACTATTTAATAAACTGGAGTGTGTGTAACTAACGTAAATGTAGGACAGCACACAAAGGTGATGATGTTTTGTAAATGCAATTAGTGTCTGCAACATCTTTAATGATAACAATGGTTTCTACAACTTGGCTGAACCCATTGCTAGAAAAGTTTAGGCTGAATGGGGATCTGCGTGACCTGACACGCACCTCACTTGTTCTTCACCTCACTTGTTCTTCACTTCACTTGTTCTTCACCTCACTTGTTCTTCACTTCACTTGTTCTTCACCTCACTTGTTCTTCACCTCACTGGTTCTTCACCTCACTGGTTCTACAACTCGCTACTCCGCTAATTTTTCCCCTGCCATGCCTGAGCAAATAGAATCTGAAAGGTAATGTTGAATCAGATCAAAAAAAATGTGGTACAGCTGCTATGATGTTTTCCAGCTTGATCAGCGAGCAACTGAAAACAAGTATATCCTCTCTGATATGACAAACAGACAACAGTTGTACGCAGTGCGGCCAGCAGTAACAGCCTGGTTGATCAGGCTCTGGTCAACGGGAGCCTGGTCACAGACTGGGCCGGGGAGCATTGACCCCTGGAATTCTCTCCAGGTAGACTCCAGGTTTCCAGGTAGTGCAGAAGCCTTACCTTGAGGGGCTTTTGGAAATGCATTTCACATTAAACTTTTCCACATTAAACTTTTTCACATTAAACTTCATAATTACTAGAAAATGAGCAGAGAGTGGATTCAGTAACTAGACCTCCAGAAGCCTGAAATTTTATAAAATTCTCCAGATTTTAGGGATTCAGATTTAGAAGTCTTGCCAGGACTCAGTTGTACTTCATCAGCAGAGCCATCCGGCTGAAGAGTCTGGGTCTGTGGAATGTGTTGACTGGAAAAACTAACACGTAGAAAGGTGACATATCAACATGCCTAGAGTATACCTGGATAGGGTTTCGGGGGTCAACGCCTGCGCGGCCCGGTCTGTGACCAGGCCTCATGGTGGATCAGTTCATATTTCTAGAGGCAGCTGATGCAACATTATTATTATGAACCTGGAGGCAGAAACGCAAACAATGCCTTCAAAAGAGAGATGAAGGGAGCAGGAACAACAAACAGCCAAGTCCATTGAGGGAGAGATGACAAATTACGTCATTATGAAAGTGAGGATGAGCAAAGAGGCCTGATGATTGAGAGACAGTAAGGTATGCCAGTAACGAGGAATAAAATTCCTCATGACTGAAGTACTGGTGTGACTTGTTCTTGACTTCAGCAAAGTTCACCTCTGTCATATTTTAATATTTTTTTTAAAATTTTGCCTTCGCATAATTTTCTAAGCAGTGAAAGTCACATGGTCATCACCCAATCAAAGACTTTTTATCTTCACTGTAGTGAAACCAGCAGACAGGAACCGAGACTTGAACGGTCTAGGCCGCCAGGGAAACCAGCCTGAAAAAAATCACCACGTGCACACACACACGCTGACCTTAGTAGCGACTGCAGTGCCTCACACTAAAAGGACCTCTGTGAACTTGGCAAAAATGAGATAAATAGGAGAGTAGAACAAAAAAACTTAACCTTACGCAGGTTAATATGACCAGAAATTATTTAAAGTGTGTGTAGTGGTATGAGCTCCACTCACACTCTTCCTGAATCTTCCAGTCTTCACTAGCCCTTGGATCTCCAATTCCTTTAAGAAAATTTTCCCAGAATATCGCATTACGTCCAGCGAAAATGAACACGTCCGAACCATGTTCAGCTGAAATTGGAAACCAAAACTGGGGATTTTTTAAAGGGAAAAAGACAAGTCAGCAGAGAGTACAAGTCGAGGGATTCACGATAATTATGATTCACTGTTTAACTCTAAGCATAGTTTTCTACTGACTTTTTATGATATTAAACTAAACAGATAAGCAGATGAACGTGTGTGTTCTGAGGGAGTAAATCTACACAGGTAGGTTGTCATCCCAGTTTGTAGTCAGTTTGAGCTCTCACTCAAACAGCAAGATTATACTACAATGAACATCGATTTTTTTTATGCTGATGATATTCTGGCTGTTTGTCTTAATGGCCACTCGTTGCTCATCTGCACACGGTGAATGAATATCTGGCAACACTACACTCGTGAAACCATCAGAAACTTTACTTCCCCTTCGGCGAGAATCCTTCAGGATCTTCACCTTAAGGGGTAGGCTTACAGTCGTGGCTAGGCCCAACAATGGAAGAGGCCAAACAAAAGACAGAGCACCACGGCTGATTCCAGATGTTTTCTCTCAGGTCTGCTTGCTCATATCACAAGTCATTTGATAAGGTAAAATAAGCACTAATGCAGTGCGTCTCGGAACTTACGCTCATCTACAGAGGGACTAGGGAACTGAAAGGAGGTCAAGGGATTGATACAGGAAACCTTCGTAATACGAACGTACCCAGCGTCTTCCAGATCAGACACCCAGTCATCTCTCACAGCATCGCTACCAGCAGCAGCAGCCGCTGGTACTGCTGCTAGTTGTGATGTCGTGGTGGCTGGCAACGTCGCTCACGAGGCCAGTGAAGTCACGCACGCGGCGACCGGCGATGTCATGCACGCAGCACATTAGCTGTTTCAACCCTTTCAAATACAACACCCTTATTGAGAAGCGCTTCACTCTTTACAAATTGCCATAATCAAATTGCAGTAAATCCACGCATTTTTATAAAATGTTTCTACCTTAGTTGCGATGTGCTTAAACTGTTTATACTTGAATGTGGTATTAATTGCCCATTCTTGTAAATCAACAGCATTCTAAGATATAATGCCGGAAAGTGTGTTTATCTTCATCTCCACTGTACACTTTAGAATTACTACAATAACATGTCACATACTCGTATCCCGGTAACCTAAACGAATCCTTCCCAATAACCAGGTTGTTTTGAACATCTCCAAAATAGTGCCACAGATAAACACTAGAGTCAAAATCGCAACTAGCACATCCATCAAATACCTGACCAGGACTAAATTGAAGAACTCGAACCAGTCAGTGCAGGGGTTTACATTATTCGGTATGGAGGCTGTGACCAAGTACACACGAAAGAACAACAGGAAGCCTGGAAACACGTCTCAATGAACACATCAATGATAGCAAGAACGACAGCTTGAACAACGTATGTGTAGAACAGCACATATGTAGAACAGCACATGTGTACAACACCCGAACTCCGCCAGACATGCGATGATACTCAACGTTGCCGCCTTGTGATTAAAGGACCCAATTTTTGCAGATGAAAATGTCTTGAATCATTCTTAATCGGCATTTTAAACACTATTAAAATGGATAAAGGCAGCTTCGTCATATCTGAAGTATTAGCAAGAGTTCTTCTCAAAACAATAAACCCGTCATCACATAACCATGTTTTAACTCCACCTTACTACTACTACCAACAACATGGGCCAGTTAGCTTACTGCAGTGTTTCTCCTTTTCATCTCACACAATTACCTACATATATCATCTGTGTCGCTGTATTGTTTGTAACTTGTCGACAAAATTCCTGCAGAGCGAAATGTTCCCACAATGAAATGTCACTTTAGTTGTACATGTGTCCTTTTATCTAATGAATCCTGGCTACTACAGTCTCTATTCTTCTATTTCATCTTGCCTTACCATAAACAGATACATCATACAACGCAATCTTATTTTAATGCTCTATAAATTTATTGTTTTTAACACATCTTAAAAATTTATTGTTTTTAACACATCTTAAAAAAAATCTGGAAAATTAATTATTTTTTTTGCATTTTTCTTGTAATTTGTTGTTATTTCTGCTATCGTGATTGACAACACAATTACGTCAATATCAGCAACCAATCCAACTCTTGTTAAGATCAGCTTAGTTGTCTTTCTCCGGGAACCCAAAAAGTTGGTTAAGATTATAAATGATTTGGGAGTAACTTGCACATTTTAAAATCTGTGGGGCCACAACAGCAGCCAAATATACTGACAACAATTTGCAAAACTGAAGATGCTTATTGCAGTTCGTGCAATGTCATTTTGCAAAACTGAAATTTCAAGACCTATTGACAAAGAACTTTTCATAATCAGGTAGCATAGTCCTAAAAAAAAAAAAGTCAAAGATAGCAACTGGGCTCCTGATAAAGCAGTGTCAGTCACTAAAATACCTCACCTATAAGGCTGTGTCACAGCAGAGAGACTTTCTTTCCTATGAAATATTGTAAAGTATAATGACTTCTGAATTTAATGGACGTAATATATGTTTGTGTAGTGAACGAGGGGAATCTCTTAAGCTCAAAGCAAAGCATTCTGTTGATATTCCATCAGCCACAAAAATTTTATCCTCATCATAATTGAAAACATGAAGCAGTTGTCAGACATCGTATGCAAATATTTTCTACAGGATACAAATGTCCAAAAAATATAAAGAAGCAACAACTTGTTATAAAAAAAACAGAAGAAACACTCGTAGAAATAAACCGAGGAGGTGTGATAGAGAGAGAGAGAGAGAGAGAGAGAGAGAGAGAGAGAGAGAGAGAGAGAGAGAGAGAGAGAGATATTAAGAAGACCTAACAAGTCATCAAGAGGCTGGAAATATCATCGCGCATCAAGTTTTATATGTGGCAGTCAATGAGCAGAAATACGGCAGTGCTATTGCAGATGATACTGATGTTTACATTGTTGTACGTTACCACTGTACATACCCGGAGGTTAGGTTGGAGGTTGGTTGGTTAGGTTAGGTTAGGTAAGGGTTTTTCGGAAAAGGGGCAAACGTTTCCTGACGCGGGGTCTT